>CAUYQV010118952.1:0-14413 GCA_963574575.1 Galagoides demidoff
GGCGCCTGTGGTCCCAGCTACTTGGGAGGCAGAGGCAAGAGACTCGCTTGAGCCCAGGAGTTGGAGGTTGCTATGAGCTGTGATGCCATGGCACTCTACCCAGAGGGATAGCTTGAGGCTCCTTCTCAAAAAAATAAAAAAATTAAAAAAAAATAAAACATAAAATAAAATAAAACAAAATAAAATATTGTCTTAATACCTACAAACATAAATTAAACTCAGGAGTAGGGACAATAAAGTTTTTTTTGTGTGTTTTTTTGAGATAATCTCACTATGTCACCCTTGGTAGAATGCTGTGGCGTCAAAGCTCACAGTAACCTCAAACTCTTGGGCTTCAGCGATTGTCTTGCCTCAGCCTCTCAAGGTTCTGGGACTACAGATGCCTGCCACAATGCTCAGCTATTTTTTATTGCAGTTGTCATTGTTGTTTAGCTGGCCCTGGCTGGGTTCGAACCCGCCAGCCTCAGTGTATGTGGCTGACGCCATAACCACTGTGCTATGGGCACCGAGCCTAAAGATAAGTTTTTTGTTTGTATCTTAATAAAACTACATATTCCTCCATTTCCATTTTTAGTTTTGTTCTTTTTTGGAGATAGAGTCGTACTCTGTCACCCTGGGGAAGAGTTCCATGGCATCACAGCTCACAGCAACCTTAAACTTCTGCACTCAAACGATCCTCCTGTCTCAGTCTCTGGAGTAGCTGGGACTATAGGTGCCAACCACCATGGCTGGCTAGTTTTTCTATTTTTAGTAGAGAGTCTTGTTCAGGCTGGTCTCCAATTCCTGAGCTCAACTGATTCACATGCCTCAGCCCCCCAGAGTACTGGGATTACAGGTGTGAGCCACTACACCAGGCCTCCATTCCCATTTTTTTTTTTAAAGTTTCTGGTTTAATTTTTAATATGCTAAACTCACATAAATAAAAGTTCTTACGGATTCTCAATGATTTTTCAAAATACAAAGGTGTCCTGAGACCAAAAAGTTAGAGAACTGCTGGCCTAGAGTTTTTTTTTTATTTTCTGCCTTTGTCAGGTATAGTTATCAGGACTCTTCATGAAGAGAACCAAGGAACTTTCCTTCTTACTCTATGCTTTGCAAGCAATTAATAACCCAATAATAAAAAATAATGATGGCATGTGATTACACATATACTAAACATATAGTCTTTAAAGGTTTGAAGGTAACTTTCCGAATTTCCTTCAACAATTGATTTTTTTTTTTTTGAGACAGAGCCTCAAGCTGTCCCCCTGGGTAGAGTGCCATAGCATCACAGCTCACAGCAACCTCCAACTCCTGGGCTTAAGCAAGTCTCCTGCCTCCGCCTCCCAAGTTGCTGGGACCACAGGCGCCTGCCACAACACCCGGCTATTTTTTTGGTTGCAGCCGTCATTGTTGTTTGGTGGGCCGGGCTGGATTTGAACCTGCTACCTTAGGTGTATGTGGCTGGTGCCTTAGCCACTTGAGCCACAGGCACCGAGCCAACAATTGATTTTTAAAGTTTAAAAATTTCTCCTCCATCACTTTTGTAATTTATAACCTTTTGGTGACAGCTGTAATATTCAGATCTTGCTATACTGAGTTGTAGAAAACACTGTTACAATTAAGACCTCTTGATTTTTTTCTCATTTTTAAATAATACATTTTATTCCATTTCATGAAAATAACTAAGGGATTCTAAGAGAATAACACATGAAATATCATGTATCGACTCGGCGCCTGTAGCTCAGTGAATAGGGCTGGCCACATACACTGAAGCTGACGGGTTCCAAGCCTGGCCTGGGCCCGCTAAACAACAATGACAACTGCAATCAAAAAATAGCTGGGTGCTGGGTGTTGTGGTTGGCAGCTGTAGTCACAGCTACTTGGGAGGTTGAGGCAAGAGAATTGCTTAAACTCAAGAGTTTGAAATCGCTGTGAGCTATGACTCTGTCTCAAAAAAAAAAGAAAAAAAGAAAAAAAAAAGAAATATCATATATCTACTCCACAATATAAGGAAAAAGTGTGAAAAATCTACCCAAGGAAAAAATATACTATGAATCTTCCTGCAGAGCTCTTCCTGCTTGGGCCCCACCCTGCTCTCCAGAAGTTAATTACTATCTGAATTTGACATCTATCAATTACCATGTATTTCTGGACACCTTTCCAAATTACGTACGTATAAAGTCCTAAGAAATATACAATACGTTTTATATGTTTTTCAATGTCATATAAAAACAATCTGTCCACATTCTCATCTGTAACTTGCTTTGTCTGCTGTACACTGAGAGGCTAAGATGGGTGCAGCTCTCATTCATTCATCTTCACTGATACATAGCATTATTTCATCATATGAACTTGAATTTCCCACTGAAATTCAAGTAAAGTGAATTTATCCATTTTCCTATTGATGGGCATTTAGTTTTTTCTAAACATTTTACTATTCTATTGCTATTATGAACATTATTATACATATACCCTTTGTGTTCACATTTAATTTGACTGAAATTTAATTAGCATGTAAGTTAAAAATTGTGAAAAACACAAATTAAAGTTTAATTATCTTTCTTAGTCTTTGTGTTTTGAACAAATAGTCAGTCATATCCATGAGACTTCTATTCTGCTCTTCAGAATGACAGATGCTCTCAACTATTAACAACAACAATGTAACAATGACAAATAATAAAGATATAAGAGTAAGAAAGACAATGAAGAAAAGATAGGATTGATGTAATTTTTACCTCTTCCAGGAGATAATATAATGCCCAGTTGCTACTCCACCTTCAACATTTCCAACAGAGGGGCATCGAAGACAAAAGCACTCACTGGCACTCTCTCCGGTCTGTAAAACAACTGCAAGGAAGAGTCTTTATGATCCTTATGCAATGGTTTCCCCTAGAAGAGTTCCACATCCAAGTAACATAACAAATAGCTTATCAATTACCTATTATTTATAGAGACTTAGAAACTAAGGCTCAGAGATGTTAAATGACTTTTTCAAGGTCACAGAATCCACTGTTTTTGCTAATTGTCAATATGTCATTATGGTGAAAACCAGTGAGGCATCTATGTGTCGGCTAAGAAAGTCCTGTTGTAAATGGGAGAAGCTTGGAGAAAGAAAAATATCCTCCAGGTATTTTTCTTTTTCCAAATTATTTCACGCCTCCACAGGAAACATTTTGGGATAAGAAAAAGAAAAGAGAAAAATTTAGTCACCTTAAAGGACACAAATGTCATTCCAGAAAATTCTGGCTTTCTCTAAGTGAACATATATAGGTTGAACATGAAATGAGTATGCTCCAAAATCCAAAACTTTTTGCCAGCATGACGCTCAAAGGTCATGCTTAAGGTCAAATTTCAGATTTTTGGATTTGGGATGCCCACCTATGCAAATATACCAAAATCTAAAAAATCAGAAATCCAAAAGGCGGGGTGTGGTGGCTCACACCTGTAATTCTAGAACTTTAGGGAGCCAAGGCCTGTGGATTACCTGAGCTCAGGAGTTTGAGCCCAGCCTGAGCAAGACCCTGTCTCTACTAAAAATAGAAAAACTAGCCAGGCATTGTGGTGGATACCTGTAGTCCCAGCTACTCAGGGGGCTGAGACAAGAGGGTCCCTCAAACCCAGGTGTTTGAGCTTGAGATACGGTTCTCTACCCAGGATCATAGAGTAAGATTATCTCAAAAAAAAAAAAAAAAAAGGCAGAAGAAGGTGGATCACTTGAGCTCAGGAGTTCGAGATCAGCCTGGGTAAGACTGAGTGAGACTCCATCTCTACAAAATAGCAAGGTGTTGTGGTGGGCACTTATAATCCCAGCTACTCCTGAAGGCTGAGGCAGGAAGATCGTTTGAGCCCAAGTTTGAGGTTGCTGTGAGCAATGACAGCATATCACTCAACGGAGGGCAATAAAAAGAGACTCTCTCTCAAAAAAAATCAGAAATCCAAAACACTTCTGGGACCAAGCATTCTGAGTAAGAGATACTTCTGATACTATTTGCATTGCCTCAATTGTTGGCCAATGTGGATAACTTCTTTGTGCAAAGATGCTTTCTTGTTGCCAATTTTACAGTACACGCCCTGATGACAGATAAGTGCTCATCTAAACCAAGAATTCTCTACCTTCCAGCAGTTCAGAGCCTATGATCTCTGCCCTTTAAATGCAAGCAGGCAACAGTGCTTATTTAGTGCTAATTTTAGCAAATCTTGAGTAAAACTTTGAAATATTAACTACAAAGCCTCTAAACATCAGGCTGTTATTTTTACAGTTTTCCAATGAAGAAGGTTGTAATAGATTAATGGAGGTCTGATTGTGGCTAGAGACCCTAGTGAAAAAGAAAAAAGCTGGATCAACCTTTATGACTATGTGTAATTAAGTACTTTAAAATAATTTTAAGAGTAGGACCTAATACTGTAGCCCAGTAATTAAAAACTATAGCAATTCAATACATCTTAAGATTGCCTTCTAAAAAACTCTGACCATTCACATTAAAGTCTACCGAAGTTCTCCCTGATTCTAAGAAGTTAACCAAATGATTATAGTGTTTATAGACAATTAACATTGGGGTCAATTTGTGACACAGAAGAGCTACACTGCTGGTGCCAAAGGTAGAGGCAGGAGCCAGGAGCCGAGGAATGTAAGTAGTTTCCAGAAGCTGGAAAAGGCAAAGAGCATCCAAAAGGAATGCTCCCAAAACTTTGCTCCTAAGACAATAAAACTAGGTTGTTTTAAAACACTAACTTTGTGGTCATTTGTTACAGTAACGGAAAACAGCACTGGAGATTCAAACTAGAGGGTATTCTTTAATAAACACTGCTACGACTGGATGAAACAGACACAGTCTAGTAAGGGAGGCCTTTTTTTTTTTTTTTTTTTTTTTTGAGATAGGGTCTCACTCTGTCACTTAAGTCAGAATGCAGTGGCATAATCATAATTCACCACAGCTCCAAAATCTAGAGCTGAAACAATCCTTCTGCCTCAGCCTTCTAACATAACTGGGACTATAGGTACACCACCACACCTAGGTAATTTTTAAACTTTTCGTAGAGATGAAGTCTCCCTATGTTGCCTAGGCTGCTCTTAAATTCCTGGCCTCAAGTGATCCTCCTGTCTCAGCCTCTCAAAATGCTGGGATTATAGGCATAAGTCACCACTGCCTGGCCAGGAGCCATATTTATTTATTTATTTACTTATTTTTTGAGACAAGAGTCTCAAGCTGTTGCCCTGGGTAGAGTGCCATAGAGTCACAGCTCATAGCAACCTCAAACTCTTGGGCTTAAGCAATTCTCTTGTCTCAGCTTCCCAACTAGCTGGGACTATAGGTACCTGCCACAACGCCTGGCTATTTTTTTTGGTTGCAGTTGTCACTGTTGTTCAGCTGGCCCAGGCTGGGTTTGAAACTGCCAGCTTTTGGTGTATGTGGCCTACACCCTACCGAATGAGCTACAGGTGCTGCCAGGAGCCATATTTAAAGAAAGATAATTAGGATATGATGGGATTAGCATTATGACATAAGTATGTAGAGAACATCATGAGAGTAAAGGAAGAGTACTTAGCCCTGCTTGGGAGGATCAGCAAGCCCTGAAGAGCAAGCAAGAAAGAACTCAACATATTGAAAAACAGAGAAAGGGTTTCAGACAAAAGTATTATGTTCAAAAGACATTGGTGACGTCTGAGTGTGGTGGCTCACGTCTGTAATCCCAGTACTCTGGGAGGCCGAGGCAGGTGGATTGCCTCAGCTCACAGATTTGAGACCAGCCTGAGCAAGAGTGAAACCCCATCTCTAAAACCAGCCACGCATTGTGGTGGGCACCTATTGTCCCAGCTACTCGGAAAGCTGAAGTAAGAGGATCACTTGAGCCCAAGAGTTTTAGCTTGCTATGAGCTGTGACGCTCATACTAAGGTTGACAGAGTGAGACTCTGTCTCAAAAAAAAAAAGAAAAGAAAAAAAAAAGACATTGGTGACAATGTTTAATGAATGTGGTAAGTCTACCATGATTGAAATATGGGAAAAATGAAGTAGATATTTAAAACACTCATCTTTTTCCTATTTCAAATTATAAATAACAAACATAAATTAAAAATTAATAAGAAAAACCTTTAAAAAATTCGAAGTAAAAGAAGAAATCTTATTTTACTTTCTAGTACATTTTTCAATTTTTTTTTCTCTCACTGTATCACCCTCAGTAGAGTACCAGGGCATCACAGCTCACAACAACCTCAAACTCTTGGGCTCAAGCAATTCTCTTGCCTTAGGCTTCCAAGTAGCTGGGACTACAGGCCCTCACCACAAAGCCCGGTTATTTTTTTTGTGGTTTTTTTTTTTTTTTTTTTTGAGACAGAGCCTCAAGCTATCCCCCTGGGTAGAGTGCTATGGCATCACAGCTCACAGCAACCTCCAACTCCTGGGCTCAAGCCAGTCTCCTGTCTCCGCCTCCCAAGTAGCTGGGACCACAGGCGCCCGCCACAACGCCTGGCCATCTTTTTGGTTGCAGCCATCCGTTGTTTGGCGGGCCTGGGCTGAGGGATTCGAACCCGCCACCCCAGTGTATGTGACTGGCGCCTTAGCCGACTGAGCCACAGGCGCCGAGCCAGCCCAGTTATTTTTTTAGAGACGAGACATCGCTCTGGCTCAGGCTGGTCTTGAACTCATGAGCTCAAGCATTCCACCCACCTTGGCCTCCCAGAGTGCTAGGATTACAGGTGTGAGCCATTGCGCCTGGCCTAAGTACTTTTTCAAAGTATAGCCTCCTCATGGTAGAAAAAAATCTGATCTTTTAACATCAGGTATTCAGGCTCAGTACCTATATAACTCAAGCAGCTAAAGCACCAGCCACAAACACCAGAGCTGACAGGTTCGAATCCAGCCTAGGCCTGCCAAACAATGACAACTAAAACTAAACAATAGCGGGGTGTTGTGATGGGCTCCTATAGTCCCAGATGCTTGGGAGGCTGAGTCAAGAGAATTGCTTAAGTCCAGGAGTTGGAGGTTGCTGTGAGCTGTGATGCCATTGCACCCTACCCAGGGCGACAGCTTGAGGCTCTGTCTCAAAAATAAATAAATAAAATAAAATAAAATCAGGTATTCATATTCAAGCAAATGGTAAAATGATACTAACTCTAACTTAATTCTATATGTACCTGCTTTTATGAGTCTCAAGTTCCCTCATAGCAAAAAGATAAAATTGTTATTTTACACAGGCATGCATGCATGCACACAGCTATTTCTGCTCTTAAAGTAGGATGATCTGAAGTCTCACCTTTGTCTACTTGGGACTCCAGCTGATCTGATGCAGTCATAGAAGGAGCCAGCTGCAGTTCACTGGAAACAATGGTGAGGGCCCATGGTGAGGCACTTAAAAGGTCCGTCATCAACAGAAAGGGGATGTCAGCATAAACCCTTTCCAGGTGCTCAAACTGTCACAAGTGAGGGTAAAAGATCTGTCAGGAATTGCATTCATTTTTTATATTTTTTTCTGCCAATTTACTTATTTATTTATTTTGAGATAGAGTCTAACTTTGTCACCCTTGGTAGAGTGCGGTGGCATCACAGCTCACAGCAACCTCAAACTCTTGGGCTCAAGTGATTGTCTTGCCTCAGCCTCCTAAGTGGCTGGGACAATAGGCGCCCACCACAACACCCGGCTATTCAGTGAGCTATGATGATTTCTAGTATGCCTCCCAGGAACTTACCTTTGTAGAAACAAATTTAACTGCAACATCAAATGGAAACACTGTTTCTATTGTTACAGTTTCATCCTGTGAGAAAATTTAAAGGGCATATTCAAAATCCTTTTTACATAATAAAGTTTTAAAAATAGAAAGCATATAAAACAAAACCTACAAGTGATCAATAAATAATTCCAAGTTATACATTAAGAGGTGAAATTCTTTCTCTTGGATAATATATGTGAAAATCTATGTAGACAGACCTTACTACTATTTCTCTCTTTTTTCTTTTTTTGAGACAGTCTTACTTTGTTGCCCTCATTAGAGTGCTGTAAAGTCATACCTCACAGAAACCTCAAAGTGATCCTTTTGCCTCAGCCTCTTGAGTAGCTAGGACTATAGGTGTCTGCCACCCCGCCTGGCTATTTTTAGAGATGGGGTCTCGTTCTTGTTCAGGCTGATCTTGAACTGAGCTCAGGCAATCTACCCTCCTCGGCCTCCTAGAGTGCTAGGATTACAGGTGTAAGCCACTGAGGCCAGCTCATTTTTTCTTTTTTTTTATTAAATACTTATATGTGGATTATAACAGTGTCTGCCATATTACATCATCCTTATTATTATTTTTATTAGTCATAATGTTCATAATCACTCAAAGAAAAGGGATGTGTTATGATTGCCACTTTAAGATAAGGGCACATAGGGGTGGTGCCTGTGGCTCAAGGAGGAGGGTGCTGGCCCCATATACTGCAGGTGGTGGCTTCAAACCTGACCCTGGCCAAAAATTGCAAAAAAAAAGATAAGGGCAAATAGCAGAATGTGACAAAGTCACAAAAACTCACTCTTACTCTGTCACCCTGGGTAGAGTGCCATGGTGTCATAGCTCATAGCAATCTCAAACTCCTAGGCTCAAGCAATCCTCCTGCCTCTGCCTCCTGAGTAGCTGGGACTACAGGTGCCCACCACCCCCTCCCAGCTAGTTTTCTTATTTTTAGTAGAAAAGGAGTCTCACTCTTGCTCAGACTGGTTTCCAGTTCCTGAGCTCATGTGATCCACCCACTTTGGCCTCCCAGAGTGCTGGGATTACAGGTGTGAGCCACTACTCTTGGCCTAGTATTTCTAAAATGTTATCTTATGGTTTATAACAATTCACACTGCAAAGTGCTTTCTTATACTTTATTTATTTATTATTATTTTTTGAGACAGACTCTCACTACGTTGCCCTCGGTAGAGTGCCTTCGTGTTATAGCTCACAGCAACCTCAAACTCTTGGGCTTAAGTAATTCTCTTGCCTCAGCCTCCCAAGTAGTTGAGACTACAAGTGCCCGCCACAATGCCCAGCTATTTTTTTTTTTTGCAGTTTTTGGCCAGGTTTGAACCCACCACCTCCTGTATATGGGGTCGGTGCCCTACTCCTTTGAGCCACAGGCACCGCCCCCCAGCTATTTTGTTGTTGTAGTTGTCATTGTTTGGCAGGCCCCCACTGGGTTTGAATCCACCAGCCCTGTTGTATGTGGCCAGCACCCTATCCGCTGAGCTACAGGTGCTGAGTCACTTATACATTATTTATCTCGGATCTAGTGAAGCAGGCAGGGCAGCCATAACTGCCATTGTATAGTGGAGAAACCAGAGTTCTACAAGGCTAGTAGTGCTGGGCCTAGAATCTGGGTCTCCCTTTTGTCCAAATGCTTTATTTATCTTGGGGCGCCTATGCCTCAGTGAGTAGGGTGCCAGCCCCAAATACCAAGGGTGGCAGGTTCAAACCCGGCTCCAGCCAAATTGCAACAAAAAATTAGCCGGGGTTGTGGTGGGCGCCTGTGGTCCCAGCTACTTGGGAGGCTGAGGCAAAAGAATCACCTAAACCCATGAGCTGGAGGCTGCTGTGAGCTGTGATGCCACAGTACTCTACCGAGGGTAACAAAGTGAGACTCTATCTCCAAACAAAAAAAAAAAACATAAATGCTTTATCTCACCTTGACTCAAAATGACTAAAATAACAATAACAATAAGAATGATGTAATATGATAGACACTGAATATTCGTAATCACTCAAGGAAACGGGAGCTGTTATGATTGCCACTTTAAGATGTGGTCATATAGGGTGGCACCTGTAGCTTGGTGGGTAGAGTGACAGAAACATACACCAAAGCTGGTGGGTTTGAACCCAGCCTGGGCCAACTAAAACAACAATGACAACTGCAACAAAAAAGTAGCCAAGCAATGTGTCAGGCGCCTATAGTCCTAGCTACCTGGGCAGCTGAGGCAAGAGAATTGCTTAAGCCTAAGGGTTTGAGATTACTGTGAGCTGTGACACCACTGCACTCTACCCAGGGTGACAGCTTGAGACTCGGTCTCAACAAAAATAAATAAAGGATGAGGTCACATAGCTAGAATGTGACAAAGGCACAAAAACTGAACTGCAACTGATTCCAAAGCCCATACTCTCAACCAACATGCTCTAAAAAGTCTGTTAGAAAAACATGGGGGTTATTATATCTTTCAAAAGGACTCAACTTCTTGGTGAGAAACTTTAAATAATGAGATGATGCACATCTTG
This sequence comes from Galagoides demidoff, assembly GCA_963574575.1. Taxonomy (NCBI): domain Eukaryota; kingdom Metazoa; phylum Chordata; class Mammalia; order Primates; family Galagidae; genus Galagoides; species Galagoides demidoff. The sequence continues at coordinate 10,198 of CAUYQV010118952.1, forward strand.
GCACCCTTAGCTCCTAAGTAAATTCGGCTAATTCTTCCAGACTCTATTCAGTCATTAAACTACAGATCTCAGACTACTAGGCCTTCTCCTCTAGTGGGCTAAAGACCCAATTCCTAAGAAAAAACTGAGACAATACTGCTTCTAGAACGAAGAAGATATTAAATATCACAACTTTCCCTTAATAAAAAGGATATAAACTTTATATGCATACAGTTAAATCTGTTTAAAAACATGGCCCTGCAAAAACTTCCATGAAAAGAAAAGAGATGAATAGAAAACATATCAGAGTTAGCAGCTATCTTTGAGTGGTTGGGCTATAACTATAATAGTTCCTATTTTCTCTCTTCTTATATACACCTACCAAAAACAATTTTCTTTCTTTTTTTTTTTTTTGCAGAGACAGAGTCTCACTTTGTTGCCCTTGGTAGAGTGCTGTAGCATCACAGCTCACAGCAACCTCCAACTCCAGGGCTTAGGTGATTCTCTTGCCTCAGCCTCCCGAGTAGCTGGGACTACAGGTGCCTGCCACGATGCCCGGTTATTTTTTTGTTGCAGTTTGGCTGGGGCCAGGTTTGAACCTGTGGCCCTCAGTGTATGGAGCCGGTGCCTGACCCACTGAGCTACAGGTGCCACCCCAAAAACAATTTTCATAAGAATCTTTTTTAATAATAGAAAAAATATTTTAAAAAGGGAGAGACCTCTTTTTCTCCAAATACTCTGCATGTAAACCAACTTAACAGATTTTATCCAGTGTTTGATTTGCTTGACGTCTTAAAACTGCTGATTCTCTATATGAAAAGTCATGAAAGTCCTGCAAATATTCTTGCTGCTCTGGTTTTATTATAATCAAGACAGGCTAATTCGCTATATAAAAACTATGCCTGTGTCCTCAGATCTAGATCTTTCCCTAGGTTTGGTATCATAAATGCTGGTGATAAACCAGGTCTGATTTATTATATGATTGTTTTGTGTGACTGTATAATGACTGTGATTCTAGGTTATCCATGGTCAACCTTAGGAAAACGACAGTACAGCTAATGTAATAACTTTTCCAAATGACCAGTGCTTATTTGCAGACTTGTCTAAAGGCATAACCCAAATAGGGAAATTTTATAAACAAGAGTTGTCATTAAATTAATTGTAAAATTACTGTATTTTTATTTTCTAAAAATAAAAAAAAGGAAAAGCCATGTAAGACTATTTTCTGTCTTATGTTTGAACAATGAATGCTAGCCTAAAAATATCACAATACAAATAATAAAAAAAAAAGCCAATGGATATTTAATTAAAATTTACAACAGAATAAGCACATAAGCTGCTTATTTTACAGGTAAACTATAACAAAAATAGCAGAACACTCCATATGTGATGCTTTGTGAAGTAGTTACCAAAAAAAAAAAAAAAAAGGAAGAAAAAAATACCTTGTGACACTTGCAAACAATTTCTTTTTCTTCAACAGTTGTATTGATCAGGTAAGACACATACACAAGAAACATTCTTGAACCCACTGTTCCACAGCGAACATACATCATCTTTTCCAGCTGTAATAAAAAATTGTGACAATTTCACATCAATTACCCTCCACCATGCCCCGCTAATTTTCCTATTTTTAGTAGAGATGGAGTCTTACTCTTACTCAGGCTGGTCTTGAACTCCTGAACTCAATTGATCCTCCCGATTTGGCCTCCCAGAGTGCTAGGATCACAGGCATGAGCCACCATGCCCGACCAAAGTGACTAAATTTTTACCACTTTCAAAGGATGCTGCAGTATAGCAAATCAAAGCTCCCACTGTGGAAGACTACCCTGATTACTCCCTGCCTCAGAGTAACAGTGGGATCACTACTACTGTGTCTTTTTACTTTATCATTCTCAATTTCTCCCAAACTTTCTTTACTTATTTGGAAACAGAAGTTAATTGAAAGGTTATTGTGCTAAGTTCTAGATAATAGCTATTTTATTAGGCAACTAATTCTCCATAATAGGGTCATCTGTTCTAAAATCTCTTGTAGAAAAAACTACAAGAGTTAAGATATTTTACATATTTAAATATGCAAAATATATGTAAAATGTTCATTAGTTAAATCACATTTTTAGTCCTAGGCTATGCTATTAAAATGCTCTGACACCATCTAAAACTCACTGTGCACTTAAACTACAAACTAACTGGGTCCCTCTCCCATTCCAGGTGAGCAAGTTCACCTGTTCCCCAGGCTGTAAGTCTCCAACGGGAATGTCAGTGAGTAGAGCTGGGTAGGACTCATCACACAGTTCTGTTCCGTGAAGAGTCACGTGAGTTTTCTGAGTTAAATTGGCATCCTGTCCTGAAAAGTGTTAATATTGGTGTTTTAAAACAAAGAATTCCAACATTATCCTGGCAATCAATGCTGTGTCAAGAGCATTACATCATAACTTATTTTTCTTTTTTTTTTTATTTTTTGAGATAGAGTCACAAGCTGTCACTGTGGGTAGAGTGCTGTGGCATCACAGCTCTCAGCAGCCTCAAATTCTTGGGCTTAAGTGATTCTCTGGCTTCTACTTCCCAAGTAGCTGTGACTACAGCCACCCACCACAACACTTTACTATTTTTTTGTTGTTGTTACAGTTGTCATTGTTGTTTTGGTGGATGTGGCCAGCACCCTACCCACTGAGCTATGGGTGCCATCTCCATTTATTTTTTCATTTTTTTGAGAGTGAGTCTCACACTGTCGCTCCAAATAGAGTGCTGTGGCCTCATAGTTCAGAGCAACCCCAACTCTTGGGCTCAAGTGATTGTCCTACCTCAGCCTCCCAAGTAGTTGGGTCTACAGGCACCTGCCATAATGCCCAACTATTTTTTTTTAGAGATGGGCTCTAAAAAAAAGCCAGGTCTCACTCTGGCTCAGGTTGGTCTCCAACGCCTGAGATCATGCAATCCATCCGCCTTGGCCCCCCCAGCATGCTAGGATTTCAGCTACTGCACCCCATACCTTATTTTAAACCAATCCAGTAGTTGGCCCCAGTGATGCTCCTTTTATGTCTGAGTAATGCTAATCAAACTGAAAAAACAAATGTTTACCTGGTTTTAAACCAGCAGTGAGTTTCACATCTCTGATTTGGGTCTTCTCATGGGATTGAACCGTCACAACCAAACAATACATTTCATTAGTCAGGGCAGGAGGCTCATGGTGGAGATGTACAGAAATGTTTGGAACTCTGGAAATGATCCTTTGAAATGAAACCTCATGTAAGTAATGAATTAAAAAAAAAAAACATACAAACAAAGTAAAGGGAGTAAGAGGATGACCTTTAATATCACCTCCTACAAAGTGCACATACATTGTGCTTGCCTGAATGATGATGCTGTCCCAGTGAACCTCGCTATCAGGGAGCTTAGGTCGTCTTTTGAAGGAACGTGCTGCCTGCAAAGCTTCTTGGGAGGAAGCAGCATCTCCTCCTCCTCCCTGCCAATTTAAAACCACACATCTTCCGGTCTCATTGCCTAGAGCAAGATCCACTGAAGTAATCTAAAAGAAGAAGATCTGTCAGAAACACTGCCTTCTACCAGCTTGTTACCACCACCACCACCGCCCCCATCAAATGACACTATAGACTACTAGACAGTGGAATTCATCTGGAGACCTACAGTGTAGCAGAAGGCAGAACAACTAACTGCCTTATTCTGGCTGGAACACTTACTACCTGCTCTGGGTTTCAGTTTCTTAACCTTTCAAACAGAAGTTACCTGCCTTTCTAGCTGGGTGACTGAATGCATAGTGCTGTTATGATTTTAGTACTTGCTGTGTATACACTACCAGATGTAACAGATGCTCAATTAGGGGTTGCTGAATGAAATAAATGTTTTGATGACCATGAATACATTTACAACCTAACCTGTAATTCCACAAGTACCTTTCCTGAAAATATTTACAGTATTAGTCATGGAATGCTTTATTAATTGAATAAGTGTTCCAGGTCGGGCACAGTGGCTAATGCCAGTAATGTTAGGACTCTAGGAGGCTAAGGTAGGAGGATCCCTGTATCTCAGAAGTTTAAGAGGAGCCGGCTCGGCGCCTGTGGCTCAATCAGCTAAGGCACCAGCCACGTACACCTAAGGTGGCAGGTTCAAATCCCCAGCCCAGGCCCGCCAAACAACAATGATGGCTGCAACCAAAAAATGGCCGGGTGTTGTGGCGGGCACCTGTGGTCCCAGCTACTTGGGAGGCAGAGGCAGGAGA
>CAUYQV010118953.1:0-43769 GCA_963574575.1 Galagoides demidoff
AGCACTGTAAACCTATCATCTAAAGAGTGTTTCATTTACAGGTATACACACATTAGCCTTTTTGTGCTGTCTTTATTTCCTCAGGAAAAAAAAGACAGACATGGAACACGTCTGAAGGAGAATTTAAATAGGCCTTTGGAGGAAAATAGGAGGTCACACCTAAATTAAGAAAGATGCGATGCCATTGCCCCTGCCTCCAGAAAGGCCATTTAATCTTAGACCTGAAAGATACCCCAATACTCCCTAAAGACTAGGGACAAGATTCCTAGGGATCCAGGAATGGAAGCAAGAAGAGAGAGCCTGTTAATTGGAGCCACTTAAAAAGGGGCTGGATTGCTGGACAGTAAAGCATATTTGGGCAGTACATTGGCAACAACCTGGTCAGCAGAGGCCTAGGAAGCCCATAAAGGAAGCAGAAGAATAGTGTGTTTTGTGGTGTTGTTTTTTTTTTAAGAGACAGAGTCTCACTATGTGGCCCTTGGTAGGGTGCCGTGGAGTCACAGCTAACAGCAACCTCCAACTCTTGGGCTTAGGCGATTCTCTTGCCTCAGCCTCCCGAGTAGCTGGGACTACAGGTGCCCGCCACAACACCTGGCTATTTTTTTTCTTGCAGTTTGGCCAGTCGCCCCACTCACTGAGCCACAGGTGGCGCCTGTGTTTTGTGTTTTTAAGAAGGATTCCACCTTCAGTGTGAAGAATAAAATGCTTCTGCTTTTCATAAAGTAAAACCTTGATGATTAGAACCATAATTTCTGGTCTAGAATGTTTGAGGTCACACACATGGTTACTGATTTATAGCATATACAGGATGAGATCTCCCACTGTCCATGTTTCTTCCTTGGTCTGTAAGAGAGAACTTTTGCTCCATCTATCTTAGAACTGGAAGGATACTTTTGCCCGCAACCTACTTTAATCCTCTTCCTTCTTCTTTGCCCCTTTCTTTCAGGTTTCTGAAGTTTTCAAACCACGTTCTAAGAAACATGAATATATCTCTTAGTGATATTGCCACAGAACTGGAATTAATTTTTCTTAGTGTGATTAACAGAAGGGGGGGGCATAGTTAGAATAATCTGAAAACTTAAGCTACAAATACCGAGATCTGCTCTAGAAATATTTTAACACTCCAAAGATGCATAGATGAAATTGTAGTAAAGGAAAGGAAAACTTCAGTGACAAAAAGAACAAAGATGTGAAGAGTTTGAGAAATAGACATAAAAAATTGCCCTAAGTCTGAGGGTGGGATTGTTAGCCTCACTAATCTTGGGATGTGGGTTTTCATATGCTGGTCACATAGGAGACTTGAAGCTTTTGGTACACATGAAACAGGGAGTTGGGAACTGAGACCCCTAAGTAAAGTCAAGACATGGGGACATGGGTTATATGAATGTCTGTAGGGACGTACATAGTCTGTGAATAGAAGAAAAGTCTAATCTGAAAATTTTATTTATTAAGTTTTCTTTTAGTAGTTATTGATATTCTTCTTGTTTCTTTTTCTTTATTATATAATTTGTTTCTACATTGTCTAATTTTGCCTATAAATGCTTCAGTATCTCTAGCTTGTGGGCCTTTAGAAAACATAATAACAGTATTGTATGTCACATGCAACAAGATTGATTTTTTAATATCAGTTTATGTATGATTTTCCTTAGTTGTTTCAAATATCTTTTTTAGAATTGATTTGTTTGAATTGAGATTTAAACAAGGTCCATCCATTGCATTTAATATATATGTCTCTTTTTTTTGGTTGTTCTTGATCTTTTTTAAAATGTATTTTTTATTATAAATTGACAAATTTTTAATTTATTTTTTATTAAATCATAGCTTTGTACACTGATGTATTTATGGGGTTCAGGGTACTGCTTTGATATACAATGTGAAATGTTTACATTGAACCACTATATATTTGTGAGACATACAATTGTGTTACACATATAATGACACATCACTCAAGAATGGGGATACATTCTAAGGAGTGCTTCATTAGGCAATTTCGTCATCGTCCAAACATAAGATAGTACTTACACAAAGTTAGATGGTATAGCCTACTACATACCTGGGCAATATGGTATAGCCTTTTGCTACTAGGCTACAAACCTCTTAATACTATAGACAATTGTAAGAGAGTGGTAAATATTTGTGTATTATAACATAGAAAAGGTACAGAAAAAATACTATAATCTTATAAGACCCCTGTATATACAGTAGTGGTTGGTTGTTGACTGAAATATTATGTTACCATACAGATGATTATATATAATATGCTACTGTTAACTGTCATTGCCATTTTGTGCATTAGTTCTCAAAAAATTTATTCTTCCTAACTGAAACTTTGTACCCTTGACCAACAGATCCATCTCTTAAATCTTAAGTTTATTTAGTAGAAGCATTATGCTTATACTGAAGAATTTTTGCTCACCAACTATTTGGTTATCTTGAAATAGTTTGTATAGCAAAGGTAGAATCAGTGCTTGATTGGATTCTTTCTCTTTATTTATTCATTTTCAGATTCCAACATCCTCCAGAACTCTTAACTTTAGGTTTTGGGATTTGAATTTATACTACTGTGGTGAGCAAAGGACTTCCCAATCTGAGAAACTTTCATGAAAGGTATTCCTGGGCTGTTGATACCTCTGGAGTACCTGGCAGATAGAGTGTGAACATTGTCCCTCATCCTTCCTAGAGAAACAGGTTCTCAAACAAGGCCCTGTGAACGTCTCCTGGTACAGATGAATTCATATCTAAAACTGCAAGGTTTACTTGAGGAGTTGTATTAGACTTAGTGAATACAACTGAGAGGAAATACATATCCTTAAGTGAAACCAGGGCTCAGTCTTTGTTTCTCTTCCTTGTTCATATGTACAGCCTTATGGATCTCATTCATTTTCATGGCTTTAGAGAATTCTCCCACATTGAAATCTCCCACTCAGACATCTCCAACCTAAATACATCCAAAACAAAACTCCAGATCTGCCCTTTCTGTTCCACCTGGAGTCATCCTTTACTCCTCTTAAACTCTACATCCAATCTGTCTGGAAATCCTGTCTGTATTACCTTCAATATATATCCAGAAGTTGACATCATCTTGATCTGAGCCTTATCATTTGGTTATATTATTGTAGTAATGTTTTTTATCACAGTATACTTTATCTGGTAGAAGAGTTAGTGGTAGATTTTATACCATATTTCCACTTTCCATTCAGAGAATTCCATTTAAAACCAAATCTCACAGTTCCTTTATGGAGTGCAATTTTATCCCATTTTTCTTTTCTAACTTTAATTGTAAGAGTTTACTAGGGAGGGGACAGAATCTTGTAGAAGCACATTGTGTACTAGCATGCAAATTTTGACTCAACCAGAATCATATGAAGCTGCAGATCATAAATTACTCTCTGAATTAGCCCCCCTACCCCTATGTAAATCAGTCCCATGTTGTACTTAGTTGTTGGTTTGCTTCACAGGCAAATTTAAATGAAATGAAGAATATAATTTATATTTGATATGCTTGAATTTACTTTCAATGCCCAGAAAGAACAGTGGCTTTAGTTGCCTCTATTTCATTTCAGCAAGTTATATAGTCACATATTAGGCATCCTGTGGTATTGTGAAGAACTACAAAGACTTGAGATACTCATATGCCTTTCCTCTGGAAGCTTATGAGTAGATGTACACATTAGCATGATACTTGGTGATGCACTGCCATGAGTACTAAATAGAGATGTAGGTAACAGATGAAAGGTAAAGATGAACAATAAAAGTGCTAGGGCGTTTAACCCTTCTTTTGGGAAAGAGGTTAAGATAAGTAAGTTAAGAAGCCCAGGTCTTTGGCTTCTTGGTCAGTGTTTTATCTATAAGAAGAGACCTACTTTTTTGTCTCTCTATATAGCAATTTGGGGGAACTAACAATCCTTTGGGGTAGTCTAGAATTGACCCCTCTGTATCTAACAAAAAGTCTTGCTGAGCTGGGTGTGGTATGTGTACCTCTAGTCCTAGCTACTCCAGATGCAGAGATGGGAGGATCACTTGAGCCTAGGTAACAGAGAGAGACTCTGTCTCTGTAAAAACTAAAAAAGTCTCTCTCTGTAACTGCTCCTTTTGCCTGTAAGAGAAAAGGATTTTGAAGTGAGGTCAATGTGTTTATCTATGCTGCTGTCTTTTCAGCTGAATCTTTTCTTAATTGTTGATACTTTGACCCATCAAAAAGAATATATCTATCCATCTAGTAAAAAAAAAAAGTATGGCAGATTAGACAAATACTTCATCAATATTTGGTTAAAACCATGCTTCATATCATACTAATATATTTCACATAAAGTAAGTTTTAGCTCTATTTCCCTTTCTAAGAAGTCAGCCTAAAAAGCAGTTGAGGAAAGACTGCTCCATTTGACTTCAGGTTCAAGTCTTGTCTTAGATGTTTCCCTTTGAGCACCCTGACAACTTTTGCCTATTCTTCCCCACCCCCACAACTGGCCCAAGAACCCCTTTCAGTCTCTCATATGCTTTCACAACAAGTCTTTGTTATTCTTTGTGTTTTCTGACAAAGCAGTAGTTGCTCCACAAATATTATTTGTAGTCTCAAAATACAAGTTAAAATTAACTGAAAAAACAAATCACCTGATTGTATGCTTTCTACCATACAAACTGTTATTCAATTTTATTAAAATTATGTTTAGATATGCCATTCTACATTGCTTAAGAATCTCCAAAAATAGCTAAACCTATTCATTGGAACAAAAACTTGTGGACTCATAATCATTTCTAAGAGTTTTACAAACATATACACACTATTTTGAAAAGTATATGTCAGTATTCCTCTATTAATTCCTCATGTAATTTCTACCTTTTCTTCTATTTTTCTCACAAGAAAATAGTGAATGAGACTGAGTATGTGGGTCCTACTCATTACTTTTATTCATATTTAAAATTCATTCCCTTTTTTTACAGAAGACTTGTAGCAGTTAAAATGGGCAAAACTAATCAGAATATGCATTTTTTTTTTTCAGTACAGTTCTTACAGGTGTCACTTAGATCAAAATACTATAGTAAGCGTTCAGGACTAAATGCCTGAGTTATGTTTGTGAGAGAAAGAAAAGGGAAAAGGAGGAAATTTTCAAGAATAAAGAGGTTATGTTCCATTTCAGTTGAAGTGCATGACTTAAAAACCTTTGGGATAGGGTAGGAAGGGAACATCTGTAGGTACTATAGGGTCAAATGCGTCTCATTAATGTCAGTATGCATTGCATCATGCCTGGGAACTCACCAAGCCCAGTGGAAGTAGACAAGAAGTAGAGATAAGCAGAGTGAGAAGTGGCTAGCTGGAAATAAGTTACAAGTTTGGTGCTTTCTAAGAAAAATGTTCATGAATGTGAGCACCAAAGTGTATGCAGAACCATTTAAATTATTGAGGTTGACTTCATCATGTTCAAACCCAGAAGTATAAAGCATCAACAATAATTGAAGAAGATTGAAGTCTTTCTATGTTAGTCATGATTTAAACAGTTTAAGAGTTAATAAATTTGAAGCTTCAAATGCTGTTTGGTCATTACAGCTATTAAACCTAGAATTACAAAACTGACAGTTTAGAAATAGCCTGATCCAATCTCCCGTTTGTACAGATGAAGTATCTCATATCCTTGACATCAACTGAAAGCTAATATGAGAAGGGTTATGGATTACAAGCAAGCTTTCACTAAATAATATATGTGCTTAAAATATTCATTGAACTAAATAAAGCACATACCTTCCACAGGAACCTTGTCATAACTGTAAAAAGCTGTTTTAATTTCTACTTAATTTAAGATTACTTTTTATGTCCTGATGAATGCTTAAGTGATTCACAAACAAATTTAGTGTTTGTCTGTTGCTTCAAAAACTCAATGCGTATTACTGTTTTTCATTAATGTCAATATGCATTGCATCATGCCTGGGGACTTCAGAACTTCGAAAACTTCAAAATATTACACATTTGCAATATTTTACAGGGATCATTGATTGTAATGTTGTTGGTATTTCTTTGCTGTGGCCTGTTTGGATTTGGGCACCTTTATTCCAGTTCTTCAGTGCTTATAACAGATATCAAAAAGATTCAATATCAGTAGGGCAAGCTGACACATATCAATTTTACAATTAATGTCTGTGCAGGCTTGTTCCCAACAGTTATATATGATGTTGTGTCCATGTGAACAGTTACTGATTCCCAAACCCACTTCTACAGAGTAATTGTGGATTACTTCTGGGGTTACTGTGTCCTGTGTAAGAATGAGATTGCTTACGGTAAAGACAGGCTATTTCTTTATTTTTACAAAAGAATATTCCTTCTCTTTTTATGGAGACATAATGTACTCAGTATTTCTAGTATACAACTTTTAGGTGATTGAGTATGCTCTAATCTTATGACTACAAATATATTATGGTACTTGTAGAAAATATTTGTACACTTTTTAATTTAAATCCCTAGAGGGGTCCACTAGATATGGTGGCTTATGCCCATAATCCTAGTACTTTGGGAGGCCAAGGCAAAAGGATCACTTGAGCCCAGGAATTTCAAATATTGAGCTATGACTGACTGCATGGTAGCCTGGGTAACAGAATGAGACGCTGTCTCAAAATAAGTAAATAAAACTGTAAAAATAGATAAATAAATAAATTCTCAGAGGGTATAGACAGTTTAAAAAGAAAAGAGCAAAATTTAGAAATGTTATTTGTTCTGAGATGGTTTGAGCCAGCTAAGTCATTTAAGCATTTTTTTCTAAGTTGAGGTATATTGCTTCTTTCATACATTTAGCAGTTTTACCTCACCTGGATTTTTGTTGTTACTGTTGTTGCTTTGAGACAGAGTCTCACTATGTTGCCCTCAGTAGAGGGCTGTAGTGTCACAGCTCACAGCAAACTCAAACTCTTGGGCTTAAGAGATTCTCCTGCCTCAACCTCCCAAGTGGCTGGGACTACAGGTGCGCGGCTATTTTTTTGTTGCAGTTGTCATTGTTGTTTTTAGCTGGCCCGGGCCAGGTTCCACCTGTCAGCCTCAGTGTACATGGCCAGCACCGTACCCACTGAGCTATAGGCACCTGCCCTCACTTGGATTTTTATCTTGTCTTACTTTTTAAGAAATATACTGATAATTAGGGGAGCCTCAAATTCTTTAGTCACTTCATTTTTAAATTTTTCTTTCTTGTTCACTAATGAAATTTTTTACTTTTGAGGAATTATGAATTCAGTATTTTATGCCATGACTTTAGTCTATGCATAAAGTATAATAGAAAAAACACATAATAAAATGTGAATTCTAATAATATAGAAATCGAAAAGGCTGGCTTGGGTTTATAGGTACTATTATAGTCAATTTTACCCTCTTTCTCAAAATCCATATATTAAAACCCCAACTCTCAGGTGACTGTTTTTGGAGATAAAGCCTTTAAGGAGATAAGTAAGGTTAAATGATGTCCTAAGGGTGGGGCTCTAACCTGATAATACCAATGAATGAAGACAGAGAGGTACTAGACGTGTGCATTTGAAGAGGAAAGGCCATCTGTAGGCCAGAATGAAAGACCTTACTAGAAAGAAATCCTGCCAGTATCTTAATCTTGGACTTCTAGTCTCCAGAACTGAGAAGATAATTTCTGTTGTTAAAGCTACTCAGTATTGTATCATGGTAGCCCGAGCAGAATAATGAAGATTTTAGTACTGGAGTTCTACTGTAACACATAAAAATGTGGAAAGGCTGTAGAATTAAGTAATGTGTGGAGACCGGAAGAGTTTTGATGCATATGTTAGAAAAGGTCTGAATTTCCTTGGAGGAATCATTGGTGGGAATATGGATGTTTAAAGATGATTCTGGTGAGGTCTTAGATAAAAATGAGTAGCATTATAGGAAACTGAAAAAAAGGCAATGTTTGTTATAAAGTGGCAAAGACTTAGCTGCATTGTGTTCTAGTGTTTTTTGAAAGGTAGAACTCATGAGTAATGACCATGGATAGTTAGCAAAGGAGATTTCTAAGCAAAGTCTTGAAGTTATAACTCAGTTTCTCTATTGCTTATCATAAAATTTGAGAGGAAAGAGATTTATTATAGAAGGAATTGTTAAGCAAAAAGGAGTCAGAAACTAAGATTTAGAAAAATATCAGTTTGTCCTTACTGTATGAGAATTTTCTGGAGAGAACATCTAATGTGTGGCTGGACAATCTTTTCATAATGAGATTACCTGTAGTTTAATCAGCCCCAACTCAGCAGAAGCTAAGAATAGTGTTGGGATTATATGAGCAGAAACACTGCCACTTTGGATCAATGGTACAAAATAAAAGAAGGCCTTTAGACTTCTGTGATTTTATAGTAGGGTATAATAGAACTGGGCCCAGAATGCAAAGCTACTGATGCAGCGTAACTGTAGTGCATAGCATCAAAGCAAAGAGGATTATTCTTGGGCCTTAAGATTTAATATTATTTGCCTTGCTAGGTTTTGGATTTGCTTGAGACCGATCACCCTTTTCTTCATTTTGATTTCTCCTTTTTTTTTTTTGGAACAGGAATGGCTATTCTATGCTTGTCCCAACATTGTATTTTAGGAGCATGTAAATTGTATGGTTTTACAGTTTGACAGGTGTAAAGCAATTTTCCCTCAGGATTAATCATATCTCAACTCTCAGCTATATTTGATATAGATGGTAGTTAGATGAGACTTTGGACTTGGAGTTGATACTGACATGGGTTAAGGCTTTTGGGGGCTGTTCCAGTAGAAGTTGTAAAAGAGTTCATAAAAAAGTCCCTGGCCTTTGCTAGAGGCTTCAAAGATGACAACATCTTTAAACATGATGAATGCAGACTCTTTTTCCACGTGATGCCTGACAGGATCCTCCTCATGAAGGGTGACAAATGCAAGAGTGGAAAACTTTCCAAAGAATATTTCACAGTTCTGCTTTGCGCTAACTTAACTGGAGAGAAGCTAAAGCCCTTGATGACTGATATATTGGCAAAGCCATGCTCATGCAAGGACCTAAACCCCAAAGACCTCCCTGTCACTTGGTGATCAAACAAATGTGCATGGATGACTGGTCCCCTAGTTTAAGAGTGGGTAAGAGGTACTGACTGAGAAATGAAGAAAAAATGGTCTGTTCTACTGACAGTACACAACTGTTCTGGCCACCTGCAAGTGAAATCATCTCAGAAGGTGACAATGAAATTTCTGCCTACAAGCATGACTTCCAAAATCCAACCTCTTGACCAAGGCATTATCAAAACACTGAAAATGTGTTACCAAGCCCAGCTCCTACAGTGAGTCATTACTAAAATGCAAACCTGTGGTTGGCCTCTGGAGGCAAATTCATCTGCTGCTTCACTTAATGCTTTGCTGTCCTCTGGATCAGTTCTGCTTAGAATAAAGTTCATCCAGAAGCAATACAGAAGTGTTTTGCCCCCATCAGATAGTCAATCTCCCATGGCAGACTTTGAAGGATTAGAGTTTGAGGGTTTTGTTGCAATAGATGATGATGAGGTAGCAACCTATGATGAACCAGACCCAAGCAATTTTCCAAGCAATATTCGCTGAAGTACAGACCAGTGTAAAAGGGCATGAAGCAGTTGATGAAGTGGAAGAAGGATGACACAGAAATTTGAGAAACTCCAGAAGAAGAGAATGTCAGTCATCTGATAATTCACTTGAAGTCGTTTGTTGTGGAAAAATGTCCAGGTGTGCTGAGTGGTATAGATAGCATTGAGAGTGATTTCTCCACTTACATTTGTAATAAGAATGAGAAACAGATCAATGTTGGCTCTTTTATCAGAATGATTAAACCCTGAGAAAACAGTAATTCATTTTGTATAATACTGTATATATGATTTTACTGTGTTTTGATTATGTATGATTTTGTATGATATTCTGTAATCAAAGCTGTGCAAGAAAGACATGTGCAGAATGCCCAGCTCCTTATTTTGACCATCTTCGTATGTTGATCAGTTTGGTACAGTCCCTTGGGTAGTCAACAGAGGTTCTACTGTATATGAAAGTGATGTAGTTGAGATGAAATCATTACAATGAGCAAATAGTCATTAACTACCTACTATGTAGTTAGGGAATTAAGAAATACTAGGGAATTAAGAAATACCACATCAAATGTGTGTGTAATCTTAAGTATTGTTTATTTATACATGTATTCTCAACTTTTCAGCATCAAGGAACAAACTTGCTAACCAGTGGGATTTATATACAGTAAATACTTCCTTAATGTTGTGGATAGGTTCTTGGAAACTATGAAACCAGTTTTACCATAGGCTAATTGATATTAACAAGAGTTGATTTCCTATGGCCTATTTTTTGGTCACAAATGGGTCACCAAACTTCTAAAGACCAAAATACTTCCATTAATATTAAACACTGAAATAAATGTGAGCTATATATACATTTAAGAAAGATTAATAAAAAAAAAATAAGATTTACTCAATTCAGGGTACAAGGTGGGAACAAGCCCTGGACAGGATGTCATGCCCCCACAATGTCCCACTCATACACAGCCACATTTGCCCAGACTGGGACAATTTAGATACAACAGCTCACTTACCATGCACATCTCTGGGATGTGGGAGGAAACCAGAATGCCTAGAGACAACCCACAAAGACATGAGCATGTGGACACTCCACAGAGAAAGTGGCACAGTGTCTGTAGCTGGGAACAATTTTTTTTCCCCATCAATATCATAACTGAACACCATTGAGAAAAATAATGTTGTTATTCAAGGAACTTCTGTAGTTCTAACAAGATAGAAATATCTGTAGCCTAAAAAAGAAAAATGATGCCGTGTATTAACAGGCACTTTGTTTCTTCTTCATTGATTAACTCTTTCTAATCCTATACCTCTTATTAACTTTTTAAAATTGCTTTAGCTAGGAATGCTGGTACAACGTTGAGTAAGAGGGCAGATAATCAGAATCATTGTGTTCTTTCAGATTTTCATGGAATGCTTTTAAAGTTTCATCATCAAGTATTCCTAAAATTTTTGATAAACTCCTTTAGCAGAATAAGAATGTTTCTTTTTATTGTTAGAGTGTTTTTTTTGGTTTTGTTTTGTTTTTTGAGACAGAGTCTTACTATGTTGCCCTCGGTAGAGTCACAGCAAGTGACACCATGGCACTCAGACTCTTGGGCTTATGTGATTCTCTTGCCTCAGCCTCCCAAGTAGCTGGGACTATAGGCGCCCACCACAATCCCTGGCTATTTTGTTGTTGTTGTTCACAGGCCCAGGCTAGGCTCAAACCTGCCAGCCCTGGTGTATGTGGCTAGCGCCCTAATCACTGAGATATGGGTGCCGAGCCAGAGTTTTTGTTTTTTAATCATGACTAAGTGCTGAATTCCACCAAAATTTTTATTTTTTAAACTTGTAAGATGAACATGTAGTTTTTTTCTTTTTCTCTTTTAGTTTCTTAAATATATTGAGTAGATTTTTTTTCCTGAATTCTTGGTCAAAATCTATTCTTAGAATTGATAGATTCTCTTGGCTAATATTTTATTTAGGATTTTAGCATCTTTGTTCTTAGATTGGTCTATAATTTTCATACACTTTAGTTTACTTTGATATTTCTTTGTCTCTTTGTATGTCAAAGTAATATTTGTCTTATGGAATTATTTGGGAGAGTTGTTTTTGTCCTTTTCTTTTGTATGAACTATAATAATGTGAATTATACATATTGTCTAGTTCTTAAAATATGGGTAAAATTTTCCAGTTAATTTGTGCCTATATTCCCTTTCAATTTTTTTTTTTTTTGGAGAAAATAATTGAGTTCTATTTCAATTCTGAAAATTGCTTTGGTTTTCTAACTTTAGGTTAGTTTTATCTATTTCATCTCAACTTTAAATTTATGAATAACAAGGTCATCAAAGATGGGAGACCCAGGAGTGTGGAACTGTAACTCTGCCAAATGCTACACTTTTTTTTTTTTTAACCATAAAGAGTAGCAAAAAACAAAAGTAGACAAAGAAATGGAGTTTTATTATGAAGATTATAGTTCTAGGGCTTTGTGTTATAGAAAGTTTCAACTTAATCTTCTATAAATATGTTTCTCCATAGGCACTCATTTATCCTTCTTATAAATTTTAGGAGTCATTTTATTCTTTACTGCCACACACATGTAGTTAAAGAACTGTTTATTGAAGTAGTAAATATTTTTTTATTTTATTAAATCTTTACTTTTAAATATATATCTTTTTAATATTCTTTGTGAAAAAATGTAAGGAATGCAGAAAACTTCCTGCAGTCTTTAGAAGTTTGATGGTGGTTTTAAGGAAGAGCCCTTGTTCAGTTGTTTTAGCTGAAAGCTGAATTAGGCACCTTTCTATAGTATATCATTTTTATTTGAATGATTGACAAACTATAGTTATTCAGACATGAATATTTGATGTATTTTTCACAAGCAATGAAATTTGAACATCAAACTAAAACAAAGTTGGAAAATTATGACCTTGACTGCTGCCCAATAAAGAACTTATTTTGCTAAGATTGGTGGTGATATTAATGAATGTGATTTTTCCATACTGTATAATATGTTTCAGTTTTTGAGAGATACAGACAACTCAACAAAATGTTATTTTCCAAATACCCAATGCATTCAGGAAATTCCAGAAAGCAACAGAAATACAGGGTAGGTAGTGAGGAAATCTATGAGCAATATTAAGCTAATATTAAGGAAGTCAAGCAAACACTAACATAGTTTGGTTGAAGAAACTAAAAGTAAGACAGGAGATATGAAGGTTGGGTGACATAAACTGTGATATAGGTAGGAAGAGCTGAGGTCTAGGGGAGCACCCCATCTTAGAAAACACATGTACCTGATCTGACTAGAACTGGAATAAGAGATAAGAAACAGAATTTGGGAGGAAAACAGAAGACTCCCATGCCTTATCAATCTGTAAGTTCTACCGCAGTCATATGAATATTAATGTCAGAATCTTACTGTTTGTTATCCTGACTTGTTGACTCAGAACTTAATCCACTGAAGAGTCCCTCCAGATATTTCTGAATATGTGGGCATCTTAAATGTGCTTAGCAATAAATTCATTTTCATGTTTGTTGTACTGTCTCCCAGGATCACCTTGTCTTTGCTCCTTCTGCTTGCTTGAGTAGTTCTGCAGTTGCTCCCTGGCGTCCTCAAAGTAGTAAACCCCTGGGGTGTGCTGCCCAAAATTCTTTAGAAATTCTTTAGTTCAGAAAATAACAGTTTTAAGTTTATGCAGTTCCCTCTCTTCCTAAAACCCATACTAGTTGGTGTTGAGTGGGGATAGATTTGAGTTGGCAGCCAACAAACATGCTGTATTCAAATCTCTTCACAGACCACCATCTTGTTAATAGATTGATTTGCCATGTTTGACCCCTGCTTGTAACATAAATTTTCTGATAGATACCACGTTAGTTGTCCTATAAAATGATCACTGTTGTATAGCCTGCAGTTTTCCTTTCAAGTTCCAATATTTATAAACAGTTATATTTGTCCCCAATAGGCTCCTCACCAGCATTGCAAAAGTACTTGTATTTGTTTTGTCTCGCTAGTTGGCCAGACATACTTAACACTTAGTATTGAAAGAAGACTGTGAGCTGAGCTCTCTGCTGTATCTTGTTCACTTGATTTCAACAAACATTTGTGGAGAGCCTTTTTTGCTGCCAGGTACCATGTTTTTTGATGGTAAGAATAGAATTATATAAAGAGTAATGCTTTTCAGGAGTTCACGGTTACATCTTTAAGACACAACATTCAATGCCTATAATGTCCAAATAACATTGCCTTTCTTTATAATGGATAATTATCAGGCAAGTTATTAAATATACTGTACTGTTTTGGTATTCTTACATATTAGTGTGAGACTACTACCTTAAATTGGTCTAAATCGAAGTACTGACATAAAATCTCAGGTATTAAAAATAGACTAAAAAATTTCTGGGGTGATCCTTGTTGAGCATACATATCAGGATATGTAAAATAGTTAACTGTTCCCCTGAGTATAATATAAAGGAGAAATTATTGCATTCACAGGAAAGAAATTTGCCATCAATTTAAAATAAACATTAGCAATTTTCACAGAATTAACTACAACTCAATAAATCTTATTATATTTAAAATTTAATCCTGTAGCTATTCAAAATGTCCTACTTAGAAGCATATTTGTAAATCTTTGTCGTAACTCTTTTGAAATCACTGTAGTAACTTAACTGACTATCCAGCTGTTGCTTTTTACCACTTTTAGTGCAAGACAAATTGAAAGCAATAGACATGAAATGTTCTACAAAAAGAAATAAGCTTGTAGTCACTAACATAATGCATCATCCTCATAATTAAATGGAATTCTCAATTTCAGATGTAGCTTATAGAGTACCCCTAGCCTAAGACCTGGAAACTAGTAGATACCTCAATAAATGATGGTTCTTTTACTTTAAGCTCCACTTGTAGCTAATGCTGTGTTAAGGATTTAGCAAATCAAGTTTATCTGAAAGTTTAATATTCTAACAATGCAGATGAAAAGAAGTGAAGAATTGATAACTAAAAATTATAATGAAGAGGAAATAAGTAGTCTTCGCTGCTGGAAATGTAGAAAATGTATTGCAAGTTCTGGTTGTTTCTTGGAATATCCTGAGAACCAAGTGATTAAGGTGAGTATTGTTAACTCCAATCTTGAAACAATTTCCTAGTGTTAGAATGTATGAGTACACGCACACATGTGCATGTTTCCTACTTTACAGCCGATTAAACTTTTACCTCAATTTACCTGACTCACCTTCCATAGTTATGATTAATTATACATTTAGCTGCTAATGTTAAAGGCAGATTTTTAAGTGTAATACCATAGTCATTATGTTTTGCCTGTACCATGAATGTACCTTAATGACTACCGCACTATTAAATTCAGGATTCTAGTAAGAAATAGAATGCTATGCTGTGGATGACTCATGTGCCCCCCAGATGCATATTTTGAAGTGGCAACGTGACTGTATCTGGGGACAGGGTCTTTAGATTAAATGACATTGTAAGGATGAGTCCCTACTCCAATAGGACTCTGGTTCTATTGAGGAAAAGAAAGGAAGAGAGAGAGACATCTTGTGAGAGAGTAGCTATCTACAAGCTGGTACCCCGATCTTAGACTTTCAGTATCCAGAACTATGAGAAAATAAATTTCTGTTTAAGTCAGTCAGAGTCTATAGCATTTTGTTTTGGCAGACCCAGCAGACTAAGAAATGACAGGTCCTATAATAAACACCGGAAATTCAAAGATGGGCAGAAGAAAGATGGTCTGTCCTTGTGAAGTTTTCAGGATTTATAATTTAATATTAATTTAATTATATTTAATGTAATAATGTATCATACCACCATTGATTATTATATAATTAAATATTAAATTCTTAATTAAATATTAAAATAATTATTTATAATATGGGACAATAATAAAAATATTAGACATTGGCTAGTTATATAAATATAAATTATTAACTGTATAAGTGGCAAAAACGAAAAGTGTAGGCAGCCATAAGAGTTAGAATATAGACAGGATACTGTAAGGAGCAGGTTTTCTGAGGAAGCAACTTGTGTGAAGATGTGATGGACAAGTGAGGACAGTATAGAAAAGAGAACATTTTGAGTTTCGGAACCACCATGTTTAAAGGCCTACTGCTGAGTGTACAGTATATGGGCAAAGGGCACCCTTACAACTTTGACTCAATGTGTATGAACACAAAGTATGTAAATAAAACAAGTGTACCCCTAATATTTTGTAATAAAAAAATAAAATGAAAAATAAATAATTCAAAGCCTTGTAGTGGATCCACAGAGCTAAAAGAGATCATTGTGATCGGAGTTCAGAGATCAAGAAGGAGTCTTGCAAAATTTGGGGTTAGAAAGATAAGGAAAGTATTGATTAGATCATTTATGGTCTCATAGTCAAATTAAAGACAATGATCTTTATTCTAGGAGCTGAGAAGGCAATGAGAGGGAGTTACACAATCTCTGAATTTTAACAGGATCATTTTGGTATAAAGTTGAAATATTCTATCTTCTCAAAGTACAACTAGAAAAAACAAGTAGTCTAATAAAATTTTAGTTTGTTTACATTTATAACACATTAAACATTTAATTAATATTAAATATGTTTTTGTTATATAATCTTTCCTCTGTGGTGTTTATATCTTCAGTAATTAAATAATGTAGTTGGCTCACTCTTAAAGAATTAGCTAGGGGAATTTTATTGCTTATATTAGAAATACTAAGTTTTAAACATCTTTCAAATTATTATATAATAATATTAAATTGTTTAACTTTTTACTTTTAAAATGTTCCACTTAATCAAAATATTAAAGATAATATAAAAAGAATATATTACATTTATAATTTTAAATTAAGTGAAGAAAATATTTCCTATTCTTAAATAAGAAACAAAATAACAATACATTAGCTCCCTCTGCTGCTTGAACAAATTATTTCACTTATAAGCATTTAGTCAACCTTTTTTTGATGGCATTATTCGAACTTGGCTGTTAATTATGTTTTCCTCTTTTCCTTTCTCCTTTCCCCATGTGATAAATTCGAGATACAAAGAAAAAAAAACTATATATTAAGATTTTTAAATTCTACTATAACCATCATTTCTAATGTTTAGCTTAATTTTTCCAGGGAGATAACCTGTTGTGCCAATACTTTAAAGGCTTTAAATTCCTCAAATCAGGTTGCTTTCAGTTGCACCATTCTTCTTAAAATATATCCATTAAAACTTGTTTTATCATATATACATGACTTTTAATTAAGGAAATTAAGAACTTAGATACTTAAATATCCTAGTTGATATGTCCTTTTTTACCTTAAAATTACATTGGAAAATAATATTGCAAATGTCACACATATATTTATTTTTCTAAGACTGTGTTTATTTAAATATAGATGGAATTCTTATTTATCCTGGCTGGCCTTCCCTCACTTTCCTCCTTCCTTCTCTCCCTCTCCCCCTTTCATCCTTCCTTCGCGCCCCCTTTTATTTTTTTGCCTGAGCTCTATCTCTGTTTTAGAAATGGAATATTACATAACCAACCCAGCCTTTTATGCTTCTCCCCACTGTATAAATTGCTGTAACTTATTTTCCTCTTTCTTATTGGCATGAAAGTATTCTTTAACTTCTAACTATTTATAGAAAAATATATGCTTAGTTCTCAAATGAAGGAGACTGGGTTGAGGGTTTGAATTGCAGAATCAGCTGTAGGACTTTTTTTCTCCCTAAACCTACTTCTCTCTACTGAGTGTATTATTTATGATTAATAGTAAGTTATGCTTCAGTTTTATTTTTGCATTTTGTAAGCTTAGGAAAGAATAGCATAGTGAAAGAATAAATGTTAAGGTATCCAACACAGTCTCTGACATATAATAAAGATGTCTCTTGGGTTTTGTGGTCAAGACTGTATATATTGTAATCAGTCAATCAATATGTAGTATTGATAGGTTGATTGTCATTAACTTACTTTGACATGAATATTCTTGTTGTTTACCAATGTAGAATTTCCTTCCTTCCTTCCTCCTTCCATTCTTCTATTCCTTCCTTGCTTCAGAATCTTAGGAAGTCAGAAAAATTTACAGATTTGATAATGAAAAGGTGATTTTTGTCAATTGCAGTTTGTACACTCTATGAGAGTCTTGTAAGGAATTAAAGTTATACTAATCTGAATAACTGTCAGTTCCTAAAGGATGGAATTGATGTGTGTGATATGGACGTTTCACAAGATTAATTCTATTTTTCTGAGATCAGATGAGATCGGGTGCATTCAGGGTGGTATGGCCATAGACTAATTCTATTTTTCAAAATTTTTTTCCACATGTTTATTTTGTTTCAGAAGCAAAATATTTAGGTAAAGCTATAGTCTTGACTCGGCGCCTGTGGCTCAATCAGCTAAGGCGCCAGCCACGTACACCTAAGGTGGCGAGTTCGAATCCCCAGCCCGGGCCCGCTAAACAACAATGATGGCTGCAACCAAAAAAATGGCCAGGCGTTGTGGCGGGCACCTGTGGTCCCAACTACTTGGGAGGCGGAGGCAGGAGACTCGCTTGAACCCAGGAGTTGGAGGTTGCTATGAGCTGTGATGCCATGGTACTCTACCCAGGGGGATAGCTTGAGGCTCCATCTCAAAAAAAAAAAAAAAGCTATATGCTTTATTATATTGAATAATTTGCAATAAATTTCTAATGTTCCTTTAAAAATAGATTTTTATAGTCATTTAAAATTTTTATATAGTTCCAAATTATTACAAATTAAGATTTTTAAGTGAAAAACTTCTGATAATACAAAAAGTAAAAACAAGCACACTGTTACCAGTGTACATTTTTGGCAGTCTTCAATATTTAGGAGAAAATACTTTAAAAATTAAAGGGACTAGGGTAAAGGATAAAGAATAGAGTGAAAAATACAAAGTAGGGACACTTCAATCACCCAGCATTTGTTAAGTACCTTTTATATTTTAGGCACTGTCTCATCACCTAAGGTTACAAAAAAGACTTAAGCACATGCCCCATGAAACTTACCAAGATTTGGACTTGGGAATTAAAACAAAAAAGCCCTCTACTATCTGGATTAGAGGTTTTCCAGAAGATAAAAGGATGAAAACCAGTGTCATGTGTCATGAGTATAAACAGAATCAAATTATAGTTGTTTGGATTTATAGAAAACAAAAATATTTAGAAAATATTTTTCCTAGAAGAATATATTTGTAAGCATAATAATACTATAAATATTAACATGAAGTACAGTTAGAAGTATTGAAAATCTGGAGCAACATAAAGCATTTAGAATCATTTAAACATACAGGGGCTGTCCAGAAAGTATCCAGCCATCTATGTCTGTTTTTCATATTGCATGGCCTGATGCTTTTTGGATAGCCCCTTATATAGATAGATAGATATCTCTATAAAACTATACATATAAAATTAAATGATACAGATCCTTTCCATCTTTTACCAGTGTTATTCTGTATTTAAAGGTAAATTTCTCAGATTTCTTGGTAGATTGTGGTTAGGGAAGATCTTCAGTTGAATGTTTTGCCCAAGTCATCCTAATTTTTACATGAGTAAGAGAGAAAAGCCAGTAACGACTGAACTTAATACTATAAGAACCTAAGTGTTGGGAGTAATTAAAGTTTAAAGTTCTGGAACTACCAGTGACTAAACAATGCCAGAATTTCTCCCTGTAGAGGACAAATCTGATATTATCTGTTAATATTTGTATTATGTTGTGGGGTTAGGAAAAAGAATACAAGGATGTTTGCTTGTTTTCATGCAGTTTTCTTGCTGTCCAACCCATGTAGACAGATTGTAACTTAAAGTTTCATTTCTCATGCTAAAAGTAAAGATTTGCTTTTCAAAAGATGTATTAATCTGTCATATGCTTTTCCATGCACAGACTTGCACTAAAGCATACCCACTTCTGCCCAGTTTATTTGGTGGATGGTAGATTTATTTAGAGGAGCAGCTTCAACTGCAGTTTTGAAGATACCTTTATCCTGGTATAGGGGAGGGCATCTCTCACAGTAGATTTTTCATGACCTGCTTTAAGGAATGTCAGAAAATCCCTCCTAGGTTTTGACCTGCTTCAGAGTTTTTGTTTAATAAACTCAGTTGAATGGAGGGGTTTTGTTTTAGGTCACAGGTTGCTGTTTCCTAAAAAACATTTTTGCATACTTTGTGGTGTGTTTTTGATTGTGGGAGTGAAGAAAGGAGGGCAGTGTGTATTTGCTTTGTAGTGAGAACTGAATTTGTATTTTTGAGTTATAATTAAATATGAAATTTGTGTAATGAATCCTGAACTGGTAATTACAAAATCACTGATTTTTATTTAACAGGATAAAGGTGACCCAGGTGATGCTGCAAATATTTGTCATGTGTGGCACATGAATATAGAAGCCCTTCCAGAATGGATAAACTGCTTAATACAAAAAGTAAGTTTCTTAGTTGCTGAGTAAAATTAGGAATATACAATATTCAGAATGTTTTTGTTTTCGTTTTAGAGCTATTTTTCGTGGATGCGTTGTTTAGCTAACCATCAGCTGTCCCCACCCCCTTTATACCTCTTTGCACTAATTTTCTCCCTTCTGTCTTTTATGCCTATTTATGTTGTAAAGATACATACATACATAAGTAACATACATTACTTATAAATATACATAAGCATATATGACGTAAATATCTACTTATAAATATACGTAATAAGTATTTACATCATATATGCTTATTATGCATACATACACTATAGCTTAATAATCTTGCTACTTGCCTAGCTCCCCACTAGAATATAATCTCCAAGAAGAGAGGGACTTTTATATTTTTTTCACTACTATATCCTCAGCACCTAGATTAGTATCTGTAGAGTTAATGAACTATCCTGTGTGTATCATTAATATCCATACACCTAGGTAGAGACACTTAGTGAAATATTATAAGAGCGAGAACTCACTGTGTTAATATGGCACAGTAATTTCTCACAGTCAAAATACTTATCTTAGAAAAGTACAAGTAACATGATTTTAGAAAAATATAATTACATCTGCCCACTGAATAGCTTACTTTTTTGTTAAAAAAAAAAAAATTTGATAGCTGTCCCTTGCATCCATTTTCACATTGGAATTATTTCCTGGGAAGATGCCAGTGCACAGCTTCTAAATGTCCTGAACTTTAGAAACTATATTAGGACACTGCAGATGTGTCACTATCTCTGTTGAAAAGATAACTTGAAACCAGTTCATTATTAATTTTCAATCTGAGCATAGAAAATGCACTATCTGTTACATGTAATCTATCTTTTGGTTGTATATAAAAAACCAGGAAGAGCTTTATTCTGTTGGTTGAGTAAAGTTCCCTTCCAGGGTGCTTGGTATGCAAGAAGTGTATCAAAACAGACACTTTTCTGTGAGATTTTACTTGCAAATTAAGCTCTGTACACTAATTTGCTTCCTGGTTACATAGTGTATTTCTTTTCATTAGTTCACAGTATATCCATATTTAACCTATTGTTTAAGGACTCTCTTTTGGAATTCTCAGGAGTAATATTTGGATGGACATGATTTGTGTTTTGTTATCATTCCAGAACTTTGGTGCTGCTTATCTCTATTTATTGGAAGGCTTGTTTCCATTTGCTGTTCTGTCCACTAATCGGAAAACAGGAAGCTAGCCCTTTCGGTGGCATAAAGACCTTTCATGTGGTCGGCTATTTTTTTTTTTTTAACTCACATTCTCTTTGGTTACTTCACAATGAAAGCATTGTCTTTATTTTCCTTTATTACCTGTAGGCCCAGTGGACAGTTGGAAAACTGAATTGCCCTTTCTGTGGGGCCCGTTTAGGGGGCTTTAATTTTGTCAGCACTCCAAAATGTGCCTGTGGCCAGCTTGCAGCTGTACATCTCTCCAAGAGCCGGACCGATTATCAGCCAACACAGGCAGGCAGACTAATGAGACCATCACTGAAATACTTGTCACATCCTAGAGTTCAGTCAGGTTGTGACAAGGAAACTCTGCTGACAGGTGGTGGCTCCAAAAACAGAAATCACAGGCTTTTAGACATGGCCCAAAATAATAATGACCCTGGAAGATTAACAGAAGCACTCTGCCTGGAGGTGCGATCAACATATTTTGAGATGAAGAATGAAAAACTGCTCTTCAAAGAACCAGAAGCAAAATACCAGTTTTTTGTTCCCCAGCTTGTGACTGGCAGATGCACGACAAGAGCCTTTCATAGAAAATCACATAGTTTGGATCTGAACATCAGTGAGAAACTGACTTTAATACCCACTTTATATGAAATCCATAGTAAGACTCCTGCCTATTCTGGGCTAAATGAAACACAGCCTATTGACCTTTCAGGCTTGCCTTTGCAATCTAGTAAAAATACATGTTCTTTTCAAAATCCATCTAGTTTTGATCCTAATATGCTGGTGCAAGGATTTTCAGTGGCCCCCCACGAGACACAGACACAAAGAGGAGGAGGATTTCAGTTTGGTCTGGAAGCTTCTTCAGTATACTCTGACCATGCTAACACTAACAACCTCACTTTCCTGATGGACCTGCCCTCAGCTGGCAGGAGCATGCTGGAGGCCTCAGACCAAGAAGAGCACCTCTCCCCTCTGGACTTCCTACGCTCAGCCAGTTTTTCATTGGGCACCATTAATCCGAGGCTCAATAAGAAAGAAAGGAGCAAGTTGAAGAATCTAAGAAGAAAACAACGAAGGCATGAAAGATGGCTACAGAAGCAGGTAATTTTTGAAAAAAGGGTTTACTAAAATTCTCTTTTGGGATTTGGGGAGTAAAGCTAACTTTGAATACCTATATTTATAAAACCCTGGTTTTAATGGTTTTTGAAATACTCTTTCTAAATGCACTTAATAATCATGCATAATACATTGTAATTATATATGTATAACCCTATTATAATTGACATGTATAACCCTATCTCTGTGCTTCACACATGTTTATAAAAAGGCATTATTGTGTAGTTTTTCCTAATTCTAATATTTTAGAGGGAACATTAATGTCATGATTTGGGACTGGGATTATTTGTCACATACATTTTACATTTACTACATGTCAGAATTGTTGTGCATTGATTTTGTTTTAGGTTAAGTTGAAAAATGTTTCTCTAAATTCAATCAGTGACAAATTCACTTTTGATCACATTTAGCTTAAATGGTTACTTTTAAGAAGCCTTATTTAATTGTGTGCCCACATGATCTGGATTAACTATGCTACATTGTGAAAATTGTCTAAAGGGCAGTTTACCCTTACAGTAATTTTGTAGGAGTGTGTGCTTCTCTGTGTTTTGAACTCCTTCAGTGCCCATGATAGTATGTCCTAGGGTGGGATCTGTGAAGGGACAGAACAATAAGTGTTAGGTGCTGTGGAAACCAATTAAGCCCAATTGGCAAGACGCTTATGAAAATTTGGAAGTTTGAGGACTGGAATATTTCTGAATAGACCTTTTTTGCCAGTTGCCTTTATTAGTTGTTTATTCATTATACATAGTAGACCTCATTAATCACTGTGTTGCATATTAACAGTATCCTTGGAACTAAAATATAAAAAGCTACAATTTCATATAATAGTTATTCTTTTAAAAAGTTAAGTGAACACATTATGTCTTATGATTTTAGCTGTAGACTCAATAAAATAAAATTACCACTGCTTCAGTCAGATTGTTTTTCATCTTTTACATAGTAAATTATAGTAAATATAATCATAGTAAATTATAATTACAGGTACTTGTTTATTATATTTTTGACTGATTCCTAACAAGAACATTCTGGTTTGGTTTATCTGCAAGTGATGGTATAATGTAACGTCAAAGCATATATTATAGAAAGTGAAAAAAATGAATATATTTTAGAATCATTATAATATACTTCATAGTTTAACTTACTGAAGCTGTAAAATTCAAAATTTGTATTGAGAATTCGGCTTATACCTGGATACATTGGAGATGATCATATGTTAAGTGAATGTTCACAAATAATACCTTAAAATGATTAATGTAACATGGAGGACTTCAAAACTATTCTCTAGCAAATAGGAATTTAAGAGAAGTGAGAAAGTTATACTTCTTTTTTACTGTAGATATATGTAGATAACGTCTTTGTGATTTTAAAATGTATTTGATTTTGGGTGGGTGCTTTGGAAGACCTCAGCTATATTAGTAATCATTTTCTAGCCTGGGGATACCTCTGTTTTATGCAGTTTAAAGTAAGTGCACAGTTAGGGGTTTTTATTTCTGTCAAAGTTACTTTTATTCATTCACATATATGACTTAATATTTTTAGGCAATTAATCAGAATTAGTGGTTCTCAGTCAAATCTGTTGTCACAGGTCAGTGTAGGAAAGGAGAAGGCAGGATTCTAGTAGGTTTGATTGGTTGCACAGGAGCTAGATGGAGGCAAACAAATACCCAATGTCTCTTTAGTAAAGAAAATTTAAGAGTAGATAGAGCAGCATAGAAATTTTGTGCAAAAATGATGTGAGTACACATCACAGTTAGAACCAGAAATAATAATTATAATTTTTAAAAGTCTGTCTTGTAATTCAAGCAAAAAGATAAATCCTAGAGAGTGTTAATATATGAGATATTAATAGTGCGGTTGTACAACTTATTCCATGTTTATTAAAGATCAGGTCCGTCAACTTTATCAAATGCTTGTTTGAAATACTGTGTCTTTGGTTAATGACTTCCATACAGATCCTCCCATTTTCTTTTTTTACTGAGGTAGCTAAGCATATAATACATAAAGTAAGAGTTACAATTACTAATGATACTTATTAAAAGGCTTAAAATAATTGATTGGGAAATCTGGATTTCTGACTTCCACCTGATGTTTTTGATGAATTTTTGTGTAAGCAAGACATCTTTAATTTATACTACAATAGAAAGTGTTAATGGTGCTACAAAAAGTTATTTAAACTTTTAAATCTTAGGGATTTAGATGAAATTGCTACTAAAGCAGAAAGTACAGCCAATTTTCAGTGTTTTTGTTAGGCAAATATTCATTGAAGATCTACTTTGAAGTAAAACATAGCACTCAGTTGCATTTAACTACCATACCTACTAGGTTTTAATCCAACATAATCCTTTTGTGTTTTATTTTTAGTTTTTTAAATTATCATGCAATAAAATTTATTCTTGGAATACAGAGCTATGATTTAATCATATGTAGGTTCATGCCATGACCACCACAATGGAGATACAGAACAGGTTTATCACCCCCCAAACTTCTTTGTTCTACACACCTTTATAACCACACCTTTATCCCATTTCCCATTCCTAATCCCTAAAAACCATTGCTCTGTTTCCTGTTACTTTAGTTGTGTCTCTTTGATAATGTTATAAAGCATATGTAATGTTATAGAAACTAGACTCATATAGTATATAACCTCTTGAGATTGGTTTCTTTCACTTGCCAAAATTACATATGAGATTGATTCAAGTTGTTGCATGTATCTACAATTTGTTCTTTTTAATTGCTCAGTATTGTTCCATTGTGTAAATGAACCAGTTTTATCCATTCAGCTTTTCAACAATAGGTGGGTCATCTCAAGTTTTGGCAATTATGAGTACAACTGTTTTTAATGGTCATGTATGTATTTTTCTGTGAACCTAAATTTTCATTTCTCTAGGGTAAATACCCAGGAATGGGATTGCTGGATCATGTGGTAAGTACATACTTAACTATTTGAGAAACTGTCAAATTGTTTTCTAGCATGGCTGTACCATTTTGCATTTCAAGCAACATTGTATAAGAGTTCCATTTGCTGCATATCCTTGAAAACAAGCAGCTGGTATTCTAAATATTTTTTAATGTTAGTCATTCAAATAAATACATAGAAGTATCATTTTAATTTGCATTTCCCTAATGATGTTTAACATTTTTATGTGCTTATTTTCCATTCATATATATTGTCTAGTGAAGTGTCTATTCAAATCTTTTGTTTAGTCTTTAATTGGGTTATTTTCTTCCCATTGAGTTTTGAGAGTTCATACATTTTGGATATAAGTCCTTCACTGGAAGTGTGATAATTTTTAAATAGTTTTTCTCAGTGTGAAGCTTTTCATTTTATTCTCTTAACATTTTTTTCTCTGCAGAGTAAACGTTTAATTTTGATGTCTAATTTCTCAAACTTTTTATAATCTTGTCATACTAAGAACTCTGCCTAACTCCAGGTTATAAACATATTCTCATGTGTTTTTTTTTCCTAAATTTATTTATTTTTCCTCTAAATCTCCACTGACCTAGCCTATTTATAATTAGAAAAAATCTTTTTGGTATTTTGATTGGAATTATATTAAATCTATGGACTAACTTGGAGAGAATTAAAATCTTTGTTGACTTTTCAAATCCATGAATATGGTATGTCTTTTCTCTTAGGTTCTGTATTCTTTATGTACTGCAGGATACTATTTGATAATAGTTTTTGAGGATTTTTTTTTTTTTGCCTCTGTCCATGAAGGATATTGGTCTAAAATATTCTCTATTTTTGTAGTGTATTTGTTTGGTTAACAATACCAGGGCATTGCTGGCGTTTTTTTTGTTTTTTTTTTTTTAACCCACCAGACAAAAAGTTTTATTTTTGTGTGCAAATCATACTTTAGTATTTTCTTTTTCTTTTCTTTCTTTTTTTTTTTTTTAATTAAACCATAGCTGTGTACATTAATGCAATCATGGGGTACATTGTGTGTTTTACACACAATCTGAAATGCTTTCATCAAAGTGGTCAACATAGCCTTCATAGCATTTTCTTGGTCAACATAGCCTTCACGGCATTTTCTTAATACAGTTATTGTATTAAGACATTTATATTCTATACCTAGTAAACTTCACATGTACCCTTGTGAGATGCACTGTAGGTGTGGTCCCACTAACTACTCTCCCTCCACCCATCCTCCTCCCTCCCCTCCCCTTTCTCCTTCTTCTTGGGCTATAATTGGGTTATAGCTTTCATAAGAAAGCTATAAATTGGCTTCATAGTAAGACTGAGTACATTGGATACTTTTTCTTCTATTCTTAAGATACTTTGCTAAGAAGAATATGTTCCAGCTCTATCCATGTAAACATGTAAGAGGTAAAGTCTCCATATAAACTGAGTTAGTTCTCTCCTTTACTATTTTCTAGAAAATGTTGTAGAGAATTAATATTATTTTTACTGAAACATTTAGTAGTAAAACGCCTGGACCTGGAGATTTCTCTGTTGGGAGTTATTTAACTATAAATGCAATTTCTTTAATAATTATAGGACAATTTAGGTTATCTATTTTATATGAGGTAAGTTTTGGTGGTTTGTTTTCAAGGAAGTTGTAACAAATTGTGTGTAATGTTGTTCATAGAATTCCTTAATTTTTATTCTTTTAATGTCTATTGGGTCTAAAATGATACCCTCTTTTCAGTCTGATAATATCAAGTTAGGTCTTCTCCCTTTTTCTGTTTTAGTTTTAGAGGGTGATAAATTTTAATGATCTTTTCAAAGAAACACCTTTTGGTTTCTGTTTTTCTGTATTGTTGTACTGTTTTTATAGCCATTGATATCTGCTTTTATCTTCACTATTTACTTCCTTTGCTTTAAATTTATTTTTGTTTCCTTTTCTAATTTTTTATGATAGAAATTTATATTATATTTGAACTTTTTTTCTCATCTAAACATTTAATGCCATAAATATTTCTTTAGTTATAGCTTTATACATTTTATTGTGTTGTATTTTTATTTTAATTCAGTTGAAACATTTCTACTTTTTACGAGACTTTAGCTGGCCCACTTAGAATCATGTAAAGGCTAAAATATCAGCATTTTGAGGAAATTAATACAACATTTAATTCTGGGGCAAAATATTTTCTTCTCTAGATTGAGAGAAAATAAAGCAACCACTAGTATAATTGCATAACATTTCTAAATAATTCTGCTTAAACAGTGTTTCAGGTGGTGGTTTTTTAAACTTTCATCCTATTTAATATGAATAAAAGAAAATGTCTCCTTAAAGACCACATCTCTCACCATGAAAAGATAAGATGTTTGCCTTAGGTTACTGTTTTGCATGAAAATTAAAAATAATTGACCATCTGTTATTTTTTGTAACAAAATTACTGAATTATCTACAATAATTCTATTACATTGTTTTCAGTGAGCTAAATGACTCAAGGCAATTTGTATTATTAAAAGGGTGTGACTTAGGCACTGGGGAGGATATAGGCCAATAAATTATACTAAAGACCAACCTATTCAGGTTTGTCTAGAAAAGAGTTATCTTCTGCAAAGGCACTAAGTTTCATTTTTATGGATTTGCACATGGATTATTTTGAAATTCTCAGTTTTTTAAATGTCCATTTAATCTTTTATCACTTTATTCATCATCTTTAAATCTTATGGTTGTCTATTTCAGAATAATAATAGTAATTCAAATATAAAAGAATTCTCTATTCATTCTTTTCTTCTTCAAGCAGAAACTTAATGGTTTGTAGAAATGAAAAGCTCAACTAATGAATGTGAATATTTGAATTAGAGAATATATGTTTTTAATGGTTTTATTAAGTGCAGAGTCATAGTCATGAAATGGTAATTTGGGTAAGAAGGTAATAAATTGATAGAACATCATGGTCATCAGTATTTATTGTTCACTCTACTCTGTGTCATGTTACTGTTGTAGTGTAAGTTTGCCATTCTCTTCATTTTATGAGTGCAAAAATATCTAGATCTTGCTCTATTGGTTGATACTACTAATTTGCCTCAGCTTTCCAGGAGGTCACCATTTAGTAGGATGATAAGACAAAAATATGCAGTCAGTTTAAATAAACATGACTGAATAATTTTGCCTTCCAGCTACTTTGATTAATTATAGAATATAGATAATGGAGTAGGTATTAAGCAAAACTGCATAGAATTGATAATGCCTTCAATTATATAGATCTAAATTTTCTAATGCTTTTCCCGAAGTGATGGTACAAGCCTGTTTCTTTTTTATCTGGCAGTCTTTTCTAGGTTTGATCCTAGTCCATATAAAACTGTGGGACCTGCAGGCTCCTTTCTGACTCCACTTACTTCTTGGAACTTGATTAGAGTTTACCAAGTTCATAAACCCTCATGTGTAGAGTTTGTGATTCTCTTGCTCTAGTCAAGATGATTTCTAGACACAGTTTCAGCGTCTCTTGGCCAGCCCCCTTGATGCTTACTTCTCAATAGCATGATGTTTCTCAAGTCTCTACGTAGTCATAGGACACAGTTATTTTAAAAGACAGGCAGATCTGAGCTTCAGTCCTAATTCTACTTTTTCTTTCCTTTTTTTTTTTTTATTAGATCATAGCTGTGTACATTGAAACTGTCATGGGGTACAGTGTGCTATTTTTACATACAATTTGAAATATTCTTATCAAACTGGTTAACATAGCCTTCGTGTCATTTTCTTAGTTATTGTGTTAAGACATTTATATTCTTCATTTAGAAAGATTCACATGTACCCTTAAAAGATAAACCGTAGATGTGATCCCACCAATCTCCCTCCCTCCACCTATCCTCACCCCTCCCTTCCCCTCTCTCTTCCCTTCTCTCCTATTCTTGGGCTATAATTGGGTTATAGCTTTTCATATGAAATCTATACATTATTTTCATAGTAGGTCTGAGTACATTGGATAATTTTCTTCCGTTCTTGAAATACTTTGCTAAGAAGAATGTATGAAACCTATCACCACCAGGAGGCCTACAGAGAGAGAAGCCAATTCTGGAGATGGAGAAATAGAGGGAATTAAGAACCTAAAACCACTGGTACACCTAGGTCAAACCATGACTGCAGTCTATTGACTTCTCAATGGCATAACCCAAACTTTCCAAAAGTTAGTTTCAGTTATTTTCTGTTTCTTACCATGCAAGGAGTCAGGACTAACGCTTCAGACTTAAATCACAGCTGGTTTCTAATTCCAACTGGTTGTTGGAACCTTAACCAAATCACATCTTCTCTCTGGATCTGAACCTCCTTATCTGTAAAATGATTGAAATTGGATTGATCCTCTGGTCATCACGTTTCCCAAAGTTCCATGATTCTATTAGTTTAATTAACATGAATATTTCACACTATATTCTAGTTCAGTTCAAATATCATCCCTTCTCTAATTACTTCCCTGATAATAACTCTGTATTATTTCTACATAATAGAAACAACAAAGTAGGGAAAAGGCACAAAAGAGACAAGCGTGGTCCTTTGCAGGGTTTAATTCCGGGCACTGAACTCTGTAGCTAAGTTACCCTTACACCAAAAAAAAAAAAAAAAAAAAAATGTTATTCATTCTCTGTAGAAACCATCAAGTATTTTTTCTATGTCTATTACAAAATAGTTAATGTTAGAACTTATTATCTGGGCTGAAAATCCTAATAAAGTCTGTCCCAATTAGATTTGATTCAGAAAAGTTTATTAAACACTTATCCTGATGAAAAAAATAATAATTTACATATCAGCTAAACTGGGTCTCTTTGGGTCTCATGCTTAGCACTTTGCTCTGCACATTAAACACTCAATAAATGTTTGTTAAATTAAATTAAATTAAAGGAGTTGCTTTTACTGCAGTTCACATACCCTTCCATGATTAATGAATCATCACTAAGTGAGAAATTAATGAGTGTGCTTGGCATAACAGGGGAAAAATTGTGTTCAGTTTTGGAAAGAGACAAAACTTCACAGCAGGGGAAGAAGCAAGGCAACTCTGGGAATTAACAAGAAAGTAGCTTGCAATTACAGCTACTGACGTGGATAAATTCAAAATAGCTGCTGAAATAACTACCTGTGAGCCGACATACACATTAGCTTCAAATTAATCAAGGCTTTCCAAATCCTTTCTCCATACTATCAGAAAAGCATAAAGAAATGGAAGAAACTGTCCAGGATAGTTCCAAAGCAAGAGAAAACTCCAAAGTTCAGATTTCTCACCACTGCCATGTTTTCAGCTCCACTATCCACATTTTTTAAACCTCTTTTCTCATAATCTAAGACCCAAAGCACACAGCAAGGGTCAGACAGTAAAACAGAGCTGGACCAACTGAAAAGAGGGGGCCACTGGGGATGAATTCCAAAATAGGCAAAGAGAGTACAATTCTGGATCCGCATATGGAGTGTGAGGGAATTACAGCAAATAGGGAAACCTAAGCAGTCAAGCAACCAACAGTAGGAGGATATAAGCATGGAGAGGTTGCTGCTGAAGACTGAAGGAACTTAATTATCAATGGAAAGCAGCTGCAGGCAGCGAGAACTCTGGATAGGTCAGAAAATGAGAAAGAACGAAAAAGAATCTATGATTCATTGTGTAAAGCTGGGTAAGATTCAAGGACAAGAACAAGTCACCAAGAAATTAAACAGGAGACAGGGAAAGGCCACCTGGTTAGTCAAAGGATTGACAACAGCAGTTATTATAACTGGAGCACAAGCAAAGGGCAAGGCCATGCCTGGGGATGGCCTGATGCTGAGGCAGCAAGTTACTGCCCCAAGGCTCTTTGCTATTTCTCAGCTATCAACAGAACTGGTCTTGGGCCTGAACCACTGGGAAGATGATTATGATAATGTGTACCAACTATCTTTCACTGAGGAAACACTTCACTAGTGCATTTTTTCCTTCTTTTTAATTATACTATTTGGGTAACAAAAGAGAGGGAATATCACACAAGTGATCTAAACATGTAATCAGTCCCACCAAGATCTGACAATTAGCATTTCTAGCATAACATTTCCATGAGTTATTTTACTGTTACTGATAAAACCATGTGCTAATAAAATATATGCAGTGAATAGACAATAGATACAGAATAAATGGCCTGGGGAAAGAATGAATAGGGTTAATGACAAGAATAAATAAGCAGGAAAACCTGGCTTTCAGAATCCTGGCAAAGTAGTTCTAGGACCTTCTCAGAAGACTAAAGATAATGGATGCACTTTTCTTTTGCACTCCATGGACACTGCTGAGTGGTCACTGAGGACAAGGGCCTCAGTGTCCATTCACAGTAACTTGCTAATTTACACATCTAAGGAGCTGGTTATAAAATTAGACCAATGTCTCCATTATTTCTATTCCACTATTACCCTTTCACTAATATCCTCCAAACTTCCTTCCCCTTTGAGTCTGATAAAATATAGAACTCAAAAATTTCCTGCAAAAGACTATTCCTGCTTGGTATCAGAGGCCTAAAAACATGAATGGCTGCCTTTTGGTCAAGGTGTGTATGGGGGTAGCATGTAGCTTTCAGATTTGATGTTGGCTAACATTAACATCAAAATATAATGGAATTTATTTATAATCCTGAAAAATAAAGAGAATAATGATCTACTGAAACCAAATCCTCCCTCTTCTGTCAATTAAGTGTAGTCTACCTGGCCAGCTATTTCCAAATAAAGTTTTAGATGTGAAAAAAAAAAGAAAAAAGTTACAGTCTATCAAACTTCTCCCTTGCTTATAAGTATATCCACTCACCATAACCTTCACAGTCACAAACTTTTGAGTATTTCAAAGTTTAAAAATCCACGTGAACCTATTTTCTTCAATTATACTAGGATTTATTTACCCTTTATTGCAAGATATTACTATCATAATATTTTTAAGGGTTATAATCTTCATTCTTTCTTGATTAAGGCATGATATAGTCATGAGGATTTAATTTGGTTAAAATTATCATGAAAAATGTTAATTTTATAACCCAGCCCTACAAATGATGCAGAAATTTGAATCCACATTTTTTTAAAGAGGCTTGATATGGGATAAAAGAAAACTTGTTAAATTTTACATCAAAATAGCCACTAAAAAGAAACTATGGACAGATTTAATGCAGGACATTGTAACAATTAGTGTTCACTCCTGCCAACAGGTTATTTTCTTCCTTTATGATTTTAGGTTTTACAATGTAATCTTTGGGCCAGCAATAGCTAATCAGGGCATAAAATAAAGTTAAAATGTTTTACCAGCCTTATAAACATTTGTGCTGCTATATTTTTCACTAGTTGAAAGCAACAAGACAGCCTGTTAGGTAGCTGAATATAGAGTCTATTGGAATTGCACCATATGCTGTTTCAAAGAAACATCTGACTTAGCTAAGAACATGCTTTTGATTTATTAGTTGACTTCTGTACAGACATATGTGATTTCTTGATTATTTTATTCGTGTCACACTTTTGATGCAATCAACCCTCATGTTCTCTTCTCCTTTTCTTCAATTCCTGGGAGAAAAATACAATCAATCACTGAGGAAATGTGGTAGGGTAACAGCTCTTTTTCTAATACAATTTTCCTTTTTTATCCTGCTGTTTTAAAAAATATATTTTTGAAAGAGAAAATAAATGAGGTGATTTAGTGGTGATCTCCCTCTCTACACATCTTCAAATTTGGGCTGCCTTGATTTGTCAATTTTTGATATTGGAAGTTGATAGAAAATGATGAAATTTTTCTTACTTTTATACTAATTTGTTTCTTTAAAAAAAGTTATAGTTTGTCAGATCCTCCAGTAGCTAGAATTCTGAAGTAAAAATGGGGTTTGAAAGACCAGACAGGCAATCAGTATATACTTCAGATGCAAGTAAAAGCTCACATGAAAAGGAAAGGGAATGCACGTTTTATTATGAGTTAATACTTATTGAATACGTACTACGTGCTGAGGAATAGTAAAAACAACCTGTGAGGAAAATGCTGGGGTTAACCCTATTTACAGTTAAAGTAACTGAGTTTCAGGACTTAAGTCATTGTCCAGGGTCACACAGATGGTAAGTTACAAAGCAATGATCCAAACGCCTCCATTTGGCTTCAGAGTTCACAGTTGTAAATTGTTCTCCTTCTTATCAACTTTAAAAGATGGTGAATCACCTGCACTTTCTTAGCTTCTACTTCCAAATCTCTAAAATATGAATAATATTACCCACCTCCTCAGGCATTTGGGAAGAATAAGTTAATTCTTAAAAAAAAAAAAATGTTGGAAGAGCTGAGGGCAAGAAGGCATAGAGTTTTATGGGCATGGAAAACCATGAAGACTCTGTTATCCCAGAGATGATATTTTCTTAGTGATTTTCCCAGATAGTCTTACAACTGACTAAATCATATAATTATTTTAGAATCAGAGCTAGAATCCACAAGCCCTGCCAATTACCTTCTTTTTCAAACTGCCTTGAAATGGATCATTTCAGCCCCTTAAATCCTAGACTAAACTGGCACATGATTTGATAGAAAAACACCCCATATTAGAAGGGTGAGGGACACTGCTACTATAATTAAAACTACTTAGCACTAACCTTGATTCTAAGTGAAGAGGTAAAATACAATCATGATTTCAGGGGTTCTACAAACAGACTAGACCAATGGATGGCATGAGGACAAAGCACTAAAATAGGTATAATTATTTCATCTCTCCCACTCATGATGGAGGAAAGATCCTGTTTTACAGCTTTTTCATTCTGATTGAAGTGACCAGCAGAGATGCATACCTGAAGAAATAGAGAAAAGGAGAGATATTTCTTTACAAAATGAAAAAAAAAAAGATTCCATTTCCTCTTGAACCCTTTGCAGTTAGGCTCAAACATTATCTGTCCACCAAAACTGCTCGACCCCAGGTCACCAGTGACCCAAGTGGCTAAAGCACAAGGTCAATGTTCAGGCTTCATCTGACTTACCACAGCATTGAGCACAGTTGCTGTTTTCTCCATCTAGCTTCCCCCCCACTTTCTTATTGTATCTCCTCCTCCCTCTGTTACTCCTTCTCAATCTGTTTCCTCTTCTTCCCCCTGCTACTTATATGTTGTAGTGTTAGCCCCAGGGGTAGTCTGTGTTCCTCTCTTCCTATGTCTTATACTAGAAATGGAAAAAAAAAAAAAGAGTAAGTTTCTAGCAGAGTAAACCAGAGCAAATAGGCAAAAGTATAGGGCTGACCTAGAGCTCCAATTTGTTTATGGAGATTTTGAAAATGGATGAGATGATAAAATACTTTTCAGCCAGGCAAGTCTGCGAATGTTCCATTAGCAGAACTGTCTGCAACATGATATTGCTAACATGAACAAAATGGTCTAGTAATGATAAGTCCAGTGGGAAGACAAAAACTAAAACAAACCTGAGGACTCTAAAAACAAAAACTGGGAAAATAGGCAAACCAGTTGAGGTGTTTTGCATGGTATTATGTGAGCAAATGCTCTACAGTAAAATCTCTCAATTGTTCAAAATGGCTCGGTAAAAGAAGTAGCTCTTCCACAGAAGATTGTACTTTTAAGTTATCATCAATTAAGTCTAGAAAGAGAGGTATATCTCAAAAAGAATTATAGATATGGTATTGGCAAACTGAGCTAACCAGAATCAAATAGTTAGAAAGCCATGTTTTTAAGAGAGTTGTACCATCACTGGCTTGCACTAAAAAAGATCACAGACATTTATTACTTTGGGGCTTCTATAAATTAGTCTTCATAAAAGGTAAGGTCTCCAATAACATTTTCACCTATGGTCAAGAGCAGCTAAGGGTCATGGAAAACATAAGAGAATGGAGCTACTTCTAGGGAATAGAAATGGAGTTTAATCAAAGGATATTTCTGCATTCCTAGACTGGGAAACTATGTAAGTCCAGGTCCTTCAAGAAGCAGATGATAAGACAGGAATAATTAGGAAAACTTCTGAGGAGAAGGAAATAGTTTCAGAGCCAGACCAGAATGTAACAACTCATCAGACAATTATTGAAATGTGTTCCTGAGCAAAGAAAAGGAGAAGGTTAGGTGGAATCATTTGAGACTGCTATGCACTTTAAGGAAAATTTAGCAAAGCCATTGGGCGTCTACACCGTTGGTCTCATAAATACCTCTTGTCTCTGCCATGGTGGCCGTTTCATTCATGTACCCATCATGTTAGTTCTAGGGTGACCAACAGTGGCTAACAACATTGGAAAAGTTAATTTATGTACTGGGTGTTTAGTGACTTTTCTGTGTTAGAGGCTTTTTGGTGGTCATGAAGGTGAAAATATATCTCATACCAGCACAGGAGAGAGACCTCTTGTGACCCAGCAAGAGTGGGGAGAGTTGACCTGAGTCTCTAATAGTGTCACTAATCTCCACTGGAATAAAATATTGTTTTGATTTACTATATTGGCTGGGGATTTGGGAGGATAAGTTTCATAGGTTTCCTTTTGGCCTTCCCCACTATAATAGCTCTTTTTCCAGGGACCCATTGTGGGAGCTAATTCAATTGTCTATTACATCAATTCTAATTATACACGCAGGGGCTGGGAAAATGACCACTGGAATAACTGGACTCACTCTGAGCTGGATTTTAGTCAGTACTATATTTATTACTTGGCCCCCATATCCCTGCTTCAACAGGAGGTCATCATTTCATGTTGGGTCTGTGACTATCAACTCAGATCCTGTGTCCAGTGGTCCTCATAAGTGGATTATTCCCCTTTACCCAGTGTTCCATTAACCACATCATGAATGTAATTCTTTGGGGGGAAAGACTGAAAGATTGTCAAGGTAAATCCCGTGGGTTTGAAGAGTCCTTCCTCTTAGTAACCCAGGCACCTCTCAGTTGGTGGCTTTTAGACTTAAAAAATGGCTTATGTATGTGGACTAAGTAAGGAATCTTGATTGTTTTATTGGGCAGGACCAGGCTCAGCCTCTTGTTCCCTCATCACATGCCCCTTCCCTTCTCTATTTCATTCTCTCCTCCCTTCTCCACCCTCTGTTAACCAGAATGCTTACGTTCCCCAGAGACATCATGTATTATTCACCATCTTCACCATTCCATTCCACCTTGCCAGTTATTATTAGCATAATTGTGGCCTCCTGGCTTCTGACGGTTATGCATCCCCATCAACTTCCTCCACTGATGGACCCCACACATCAATTCATGGAATGAGCCCAGCGCTGGAATATCCTCTCCTGGCCTGACTCTCTCTCACAGTGCATCAGTGGTGACTTAAGTGAATGGTTTGTCTTCTGCGCTTCTCATAGAACAATTCTCTGCTGGTTTTTCTGGCCTTATATAATATATCCAAACCAGCATGCCCACTTTCCTCAAGCTTTACCCCTTCCTTTATCATGTACCAAGTTAATCAGGCATTTCTAATTTACTGACACTTGACCATTGTTTTTCTCTAGGTTCTAAGAACCACTCCAATAGTACATGTACCCTATCTCTTGGGTCCTTGCTAATGATTAAAACCTATTTTCTAAGGAAGTGACCTCAACTCAATAAATTATTGCTTATTTAGATTTACATTCTGGCCCCATGATCAAGAATTTTTAGAACGCAGTCCCTCATTATGGGTCTGGCAGCAAGGAGAGGTGGTGAAGACTGCCTCTGAGCAGGGCCATCAGTTACCTGGGAGAGACATCTCCAGCATCTTCTAGCACAGCAGAAATGGTAGTTCTTTCTGCAGAAGGGAAGTATGGCAACCACTGCACCCATAGAAGACTCACAGGGGGTTGTGGAGTCACCATTCTCAGGGACTCCAGAGACCACCCTCATAGTTCTAGGATCCCTAGTCTTCCCTACTAGGGCTCTGAACTTCACATAACAAACCTGCTTTGGCTGAGTGTTCAAGTGTTTGTGGAACTGTGAAACTCTCACATCTGTTGTTCTTTATGTCATTTAACTGTACCTACTTTTTAAATATGTTACTACCACCCAAGCTTTCTGGTTCTCACATTTAGCCATTAATCACTTGTTTATGTCAGGCAATCTTGCATTATTCTTTTGCAAGGCCTCATTTCAACACAGCCGCAATCATCCAACTTCACTGTCTTGGTAGGCATAGTTCATCTTGTATATATCAAACACAGCATCACAACACCTACCTCGATATTCCCTTTCACTAGAACATTTATCCAGGTCATTATTAGTGAAATTATTAAGAGTTGAACTGCCACTTTTGCCAATGGCTATCCATTTCCCCTACTGACTCATCAGGACTGTATACAATTTTCATACTGAGTGATGGGAGATCCAATCCAAAATTGCTGCCTCATGCCCATTTTCTTAAACTTACTCCCTCTTGCTTTAGACTAGATCCACCAAAAAAACAGATATCAGGCAGGATTAAGCATCCAAAGATTGTACTGGAACAAACACCTGTGTGTAAAGAAACAGGCAGCCAGGAAAGGGTGGGAAAGATATCAGACTAGGAATGAAGGAGAGAGAGAAAGCGAGAATGTTAAGGAAAGATGCCCAGACCCCTGTGCACAGAAAGGTAGGCTCAGCAACGTTGCTAACACTGCCTTTGCATTCTAAGTCTCTCAAGAAGGATTCAGTCTTATTATTTCAAATTTCTCAAGCTCATTCATTGCTGAAGAACAGTAGGCATCTATAGATTGCAAGATGATGAGAGACACTTTAGCAGGAGCCCTCCTAGTTAAAGTGTGTTCCCAGTGTTAGGAGTTGGCAAGACACATTTTCACAGCCTCCACAAATTCTCACATCTAAAGTCTAGCAGGACTTTAGAGTTGCTAGTAATCATTGACTTCTTTGGGTCTCCTACACAGGAATTTTACTGTGATAATCCTGTTTCTGTTCCAACACTTTATGTATCTAATTGGATGTGCCAGAGATGGATAACCATTTTTTCGTTCACATGTTTCCTGTGAAAAAGGAGTCACATTCAGACCTGTTGCAGAAAATTTTTCAAGCTTTAAGGTCTGTGTCAGTCAGCATTTACTGCATAACAAACAACTGCAAAATTTTTCAAGCATACAAAAAAATATTTGTTTAGCTCAAATGTTTGCAGGTCAGTGACGCTCAGCTGATTTAGACTGGACTCAGCTAAACAGCTCTGTTCAAGCCAAAGTCCAGTTGTTTAGGTTTAGAATCAGACATATCCACATGTGTTCATTTTGGGCCCACCTTAAGGGCAGCTCTTCTAATGGTTAAGGCAGTAGATACATATAACAGGATGTGTCCAGCCAACAAGTGCATGTCAATTCCCTGCTTACAGTAAGTCTTCTAACAGCCTATTGGCTAGAGCAAGTAACAAGCAAAGGCCAAAGTCAAGGATAGTGTAATGGCAGGAGGGGTCACAGGAGGAAACTTTTGAACAGTAATCTGTCACTATTTCTAGCAAAGGCAGATCATACATATAAATCAGTAAGAAGGCCAACCTGTATAACCTCCCCTGCCACAGTGTCCAATGGCATAAGCCTTAGATGATTCTATGGCACATTATAAAAGACGATACCCAAAAGTGTAAAAGGCATACCAGAACCATCCAGAAGGTTCTTCTTATCTTCTGCTATGTAATGCTGTGCAGAGAGCTACTATTATCCCTCCCTTCACGAGATATACATTGAACAACAAGTGACAGACTCAAGGCTGGACCCTGAAGATACAGGGGAGATACTCAGATATTGCCCTGCCTTTCTATGGTATAAAAGGAGAGATAAACATAAGAAAATAATAACTAAATAAATATTTAATTATAAATAATTGTCATAAGTACAATAAAAAAAGTAACAGGATACCTGAGTTAGCCTAGTAGGGGTCCTCAAACTTTTTTAACAGGAAGCCCAGTTCACTGTCCCTCAGACCATTGGAGGGCTGGACTGCAGGCCCCAGGACAAGTCAGCTGCTAAGCAGGATAGGCAGCAGTGGCAAAAACACCCAGCAGGCTGCATGTGGCCTGTGGGGCCGTAGTTTGAGGACACCTGGCCTAGAGGTTGGGAAAAGACATCTGAACTCTAAGGAAAGAGCAGGAGATGCCTCAGGGGAAGTGGGTGGAAGTCAAGGTGGGAGATCAGGAAATGGGGTTCCGAGTAGAATGAATAGCAAGAGTGATGGTCCTAGGGCAAAAAGAAATGGAGTAATCAAGAGTAACCCTCTTAGTACTTTCTCTATATAGAGCTTCTCCCAGGTCACTTTTAATCACATCATTCTATTTCCTTCAATAATCTAAAATTATCGTATTTTTTTACTTGAGTATCTATTTTCTACAAGCAAAATCAAACTTCCATCAGAGTGAATACCTTCTCTGTCTTATTCACCCAGGGTTCTAAATAAATATCTCTTGAATTCATTGATGAATGAACATGAAATAGCCAACAGATAACTAAAAGGAAATGGGAGTTATTGGTTGTGTTGGGGAGGTGGGCTGGTTGGAGGAGTGTCTCAGCTGATGACACTTCCCATCTGATGAAGTGCACTAACACTGAGATGAGTTGCATCAGGACTGGAAGAAAGGGTGATGACAGAGTTAAGCCTCGAATGAAATTCATCTTGATACTGTAGGGATGTAGTGGTCAGTAATGTTGCATAAGATTCCCAGAGCTGGTATAGGGGTTACTGCAAACAACATTTGTGTTCTTGAAACACAAATGAAATCTGAAGAATGAAGGAAGATGCTTTTCAGCAGAGTTGGAGAGATAATGGGAATAGCACTCCAGGGGTGGCTGATGCCCTGGCCTCATTAACCCTCTTAGAGACAGACAGACCCCAAAGAGCTCTGGTTAACACTCTCAAGTAAGAGTGTTAACCTTAGCACCACCTGGAGATG
Organism: Galagoides demidoff; assembly: GCA_963574575.1. Taxonomy (NCBI): domain Eukaryota; kingdom Metazoa; phylum Chordata; class Mammalia; order Primates; family Galagidae; genus Galagoides; species Galagoides demidoff. Next base: position 39,983 of record CAUYQV010118953.1, read on the forward strand.
TGATGTAAAATTTTCCCCCTGGCTCTTGACTGTAACAAGGGATGAAGAAGTGGTCTGAGGGCCATGACAAGTTAGCTGATCTGGAGTGCCATGCCCCATGTGTCAAAAGTGCCTGGTTAAAAGCTTGCTCTTGAGAAGTTCTGAGAATCTCAGGCTCTGACCCTAGTGAGCCAGTGACTTAATGTGTGGAGTAAGTGCATAAGATATGCTCTTCATTTGCACTCTCCAGTATAGTAACTACTAGCCGTGTGTCACTACTTGAATTTAATTAAAGCTAAATCAATGAAAAGGTCAGTTCAGTAGTCACATGGCCACATGTAGCTAGTGAGGATCTTATTAGACAGCATAGGTATAGTACATTTTAATCACTGCACACAGTTCTACTGGGCAGCCTGCTCTAGGCAACCTGTTTTCTCATCTGTAAAATGGGAAAGTATGGGCTTGAATGACCTCATATGAATGAAAATTCCTTGAAAAAAAATGTTGCATGTATTAGGGGATAGGGTTGAATATAATTATTGCCTGTTTTATGGCTACTGGATTTATCATATACTGATAAATCAGCACATCAATCTCCATGTAACCTCCCCTGTCCCACAGGAATGAACCATCCAAGCTTTTCAGGGGAAGTCCTTCAGGCTATGAAAGGTGTTTACTTAGCATGACCCCAAGGAGACAGCTGACTTCCTTAGGCTCTTCTCAAAGCTAAGGGGCCAGAAAATTCTGGATGTCAATATACTTTGTGCTGATCATCTGTAACCACAGCTAACCCTCCCAAGCCAGTTCCTTATTTAAGCAAGAGTGTCATAGATATACACTTATATCTTTAGTCCCATGCTGGTGTTGATAGGTTTCAGTCTAATCCAGCTTCCAACTCATCTAATGGCTACAAACAGGGCCTGCTTTAGTGGCAAACAACCCTGCAGTTACAGAGGCCCTTGTACTCAAGAGGGCTCTGCTGGTACCATCCAGAGATTCCTGAGGATTTCATATAAGTTCAGTGAGACAGTGAAGGCTATGCATGAGCAGCTGTTCATGTTGACCTGTTCTGTTCCTGAGCTCCCAATTCACATGCAGTGTTTGTGGTGTCCATGAGCACAGGATTCCAGAGCCTCAGATCAAGTCTATAAGGAGAGCATGTCACATCCTGAGTAAGCAAGGACATGACTACCCCTCAAGGTCAGGCTTTCTATTTGAAGTTGAACTTGGTTCAACCACAGAAAGAAGACAATGCTGTTCTGAGAAACACGAGCCACCAAGGAAATTTATCATATCCCCTCTTACTCATATTAGTGCCCTGTACTAGTGAACAATTTATACTGAAAATAATGACAAAGAAAACTAAAAAAAAAAAAAGAGAGAGAGAACTTAAATTTACTTTCTTTTCAGTTCTCTCTTACTCATCAGTAAACTGAGGGTAGAGTGTTGGTAGAACGTGTGTTGCCAAGAAGTAAAATAAAAACAGTTTAGTTTTATGCAGCTTCCACTGTTTTGTTTTTTTAAAAAAAACTCATGTGTAAGCTATAAAAAAAGCATTATGCAATTTGGTGATTCCACATACTGAAATGATTTAAATGCTTATATTTGAATTTAAAATAAGTACTGTGCACACCTTAGTGTTGTGCGGCTCAAAGGTAAATGGCAAAACTCATGCTAACAATGTAAAATTTTAATTTTCTTCACATAGAATGGCATTCAATGGCAAATAAAAAGGCATAATGAGAAAGACTGTGAAAGAAAGAAAAAGGCCTCACATTTTAGTATCTTCGATTACACTTATTTTTCCTATTTTTTTGAGCAAGCATTTTCATTTTGGACTGAGCCCTGCAAATAATGTAGCTGGCCTTGGCCGCAAGCTAGTTATTTGACTTCTTCCTATCCCATTCATTTACTATGGAGTGATTCAATGAAAAACAGGTTTGGGCTGCAGGTGCTCAAGTTTACAACATGGCTCCAGGACTCCAAATGAAGGAAGCTGAGGCAAGGCTGTTTTGTTGAGAGGAGGCAAGGAAACATATTATAGTAATTAAGAGCACTGATGCCAGGGTCAGGGTGCATGAAACCAAATTCTGACCATATCAACTTTATGATTTCGGGTAATTTACTTAATTTCTCTGTGCCTCAACTTCCTCATCTCTAAAATGGGATTGTGATAATAACAATGTCTATTACATGATATAGTTGTGAATATGAAGAATACTGATGCATGTAAAAGACTTAGAACAGTATCTGGCATATATTTGGTACTAGAAATTATTAACTATTGCTATTATTTTACAAAATAGAGGAAAATAGCTTAATATTCATCTAGAATTTGAGTTAATGGTACTTCATTAAAATTGGCTTTTTTTTTTGAGACAGAGTCTGAAGCTGTCATCCTGGGTAGAGTGCTGTTATGTCATAGCTCACAGCAACCTCCAACTCAGGCTCAAGGGATCCTCTTGCCTCAGTTTTTCTACTTTTACTAGAGATGGGGTTTCACTTTTTGCTTAGTGAGCTCAAGCTATCCACCTGCCTTGTTGTCCCAGAGTGCTAGGATTATAGGCGTGCGCCACCATGCCCAGAAAAATTGGCATTATTTTTAAAAATTATAAGCTGGGCACAGTGGCTCATGCCTGTAAATCCTAACACTCTGGGAGACTGAAGAGGGTAGATTGCTTTCACTTATGAGTTTGAGACCAGACCAAGCAAAAGCAAGACCCCGTCTCTACTAAAAATAGAAAAATTAGCTGGGTGTTGTGGCGGGTGCCCGTAGTCCCAGCTATTCAGGAAGCTGAAGCATGAAGATCTCTTGAGTCCAAGAGTTGGAGGTTGCTTTGAGCTAGGCTGATGCCACAGCACTCTACCCAGGGTGACAGAATGAGACTCTGTCTCAAAGATAAATAAATACATAAATAAACATTATATACATCACAGAAATATTTACTTCACTAAGTACTACTTCAGCACAGACAGATAAAGGTAAGGTTTTGATCAATTGACATGAATCCATCATAATTTCCCCTAAAATAAGAATTTCCTGGTTGTCTTCAGCTTATGAGTAAACATGCTTAGACACTGTTTCAGGTAATTTGCTTATACACACATAGCCAGAGTACATTATCACTGCTTTGTGTCTGAGTTACAATTATTCAGAAATTTACCAAATTTTATTTACTAAATTATATACTTAATTGGCTATACACTACCACACAGAAAAAAGTAACTTGTAACAAAGCTAACTGAAACAAACTGCCTTAATGTATCCTAGAGACTTACCAGGGCTTGGATGTTCAGGCACAGACCATGCTTTATAATGGAGTATCACAACTTGGAAGGTTCAATACCACAGAGAATAGGGCCTGAACTTAGATAGAACCAGAAAGTAATGTCTGTAATTACAAAGAACTAAATTCTCATTTCTCTAAATAGCTATGAAGCTCTTCCATGTTCCAAATCCCCTGTGGAAGTATGTGAGTATAGAAGAAAATAAGTGCCCAGCCTTAATAATTAAAAACACCAATTCAACATTTGCCTCTAAAGAGAGCTCTGCAGGATTGGAAAAGAAATATTTTAACTTGCTTCTACATAAAATAATCTTTAGTTTAACAAAGCACTCCTCAAATTATTTTATTAGAAAACCAAATAGGCTTGGCGCCTGTGGCTCAAGCGGCTAAGGCCCAGCCACATACACCCAAGGTGGCGGGTTCGAATCCCCAGCCCAGGCCTGCCAAACAACAATGATGGCTGCAACCAAAAAATGGCCTGGCGTTGTGGCGGGCGCCTGTGGTCCCAGCTACTTGGGAGG
>CAUYQV010118957.1:0-15220 GCA_963574575.1 Galagoides demidoff
CCAAACAACAATGATGGCTGCAACCAAAACATGGCCGGGCATTGTGGTGGGCGCCTGTGGTCCCAGCTACTTGGGAGGCAGAGGCAGGAGACTCTCTTGAGCCCAGGAGTTGGAGGTTGCTATGAGCTGTGATGCCATGGCCCTCTACCCAGGGGGATAGCTTGAGGCTCCGTCTCAAAAAACAAATAAAATAAAATAAAATAATTGCCAAATCGTAGAAGCAAGCCAAATGCCCATCAACCCGTGAATGGCTTAACAAATTGTGGCATATATATACCATGGAATACTATTCAAAAAAATTTTTAAACCTAGAAATATATTGATGCAAAGAGGAGGCATACCTATACAAGGAGAACTACCAAACAGAAGAAAAAGAAAGACATCCCGGCTCGGGCCTGTGGCTCAATCAGCTAAGGTACCAGCCACGTACACCTAAGGTGGCGGGTTCAAATCCCCAGCCTGGGCCTGCCAAACAACAATGATGGCTGCAACCAAAAAATGGCTGGGCGTTGTGGTGGGCACCTATAGTCCCAGCTACTTGGGAGGCTGAGGCAGAAGACTCGCTTGAGCCCATGAGTTGGAGGTTGCTATGAGCTGTGATGCCATGGCACTCTGCCCAGGGGGATAGCTTAAGGATCTGTCTCAAAAAAAAAAAGAAAAACATCCCATGTTAATGGATTGGAAGAATTAATATTAAAAAGACCATCCTTCCCAAAGCAATCTACATATTCAACGCAATCTCTACCAAAATATTGATGCCATTTTTTCACAGAAATAGAAAAAAAATCCTAAAATTCATATGGAATCAAAAAAGAACCTGATTATACAAAGGAGTCATGAGTAAAAAGAACAAAGCTAAAGGCATCACACTATCTGACTTCAAAATATATCACAAGACCATAGTAAAAGACAGTATGATACTGGTGTGTCAATATATGCAAAGATCAATAAAGCAAAATAGAGAACCCAGAAAAAAAAAAAACCATGTTTATAGTCAACTGATCTTTGACAAAGCTGTCAAGAATACACATTTGGGAAAGAATAGCCTCTTGACACCATCCTCCATAAATGGGTGCTGGGAAAACTGGATAATCATATATAGAAGAATAATATTGGACCTCTATTTTTTACCATATACAAGAATCCACTCAAGATGCATTAAAGGTTTAAATATAAAACCGAAACTATAAAACTACTAGAGATAAATTTAGGGGAAACTCTTCAGGACATTAGTCTAGGCAAATATATTACGGCTAGACAGAGCACAGGCAACAAAAACGGATATCAAAATGAGACTACGTGTCAAGTGTCTAGTTGACCCCAACCTGTGTCAGCAAGGGAGATGGCATTGAGGAAAGAACGAAACTTATGCCAAACTTGGCACATAAAACCAGAAGCCTGTAAGGGCATACACTGTTCCACGTGCCTGGTGGCAGCATGAGAACAATGCAGCACCCATCCTGTTTCCCAGAATCTTTTTCTTGGGTACATAACAGAATCTGTGCAAGGATGCACAGCAGGCAGCAGTCGAGGTTAAGAATGAAAGAGGGGAGATTAGTCCCCAAGAAGGTTGGGTAAACAGGGACACAGGGTGGTGGAACATCTGCAGTGGCCAGATAATGGCACAAGCAGGAGAGAGATGGGGGAGAGCAAGTCTCCTCTCCTCAGACAGACACCTCAGCTTCTCTAGCCTAAGGTACTAGTTGATGGTCTCAGGGGCCTGCACTGCTGATTTAGGAATAGTCACGCAGACATTCCCTGACTGGACAGCTTCAGAGTTCTTTTTTCTCAATTAGGAGTACAGAAGTGGTCTACCTGCAGGCTTTACCTTGGCTTTTGAAGGGTCCATGGGGTCTCAGCCTATCTATTCCCACAACTATGTGAAACTAAACAGCTTCTGCTCAGCAGAAGAATTAATCAACAGAGTAAAGAGACAACCTCTTAAATGGGAGAAAATGTTTGCAAACCACTCATCTGACAGGGGACTAATATCCAGAATCTATAATGAACTCAAACAACTCACCAATTAAAAATAAATAAATTAAATAATCCCATTAAAATGGCCAAAGGACATGAATAGACATTTATTAAAAGGAGACATACAAATGGCCAACAGGTATATGAAAAAAATGCTGAACACAATTAACCATCAGGGAAATGCAAATCAAAACTTTGATGAGATATATTCTCACTCAACTTATTTTTTTTTTTTTTGAGACAGACCTCAAGCTATCCCCCTGGGTAGAGTGCCATGGCATCACAGCTCATAGCAACCTCCAACTCCTGGGCTCAAGCGAGTCTCCTGCCTCCGCCTCCCAAGCAGCTGGGACCACAGGCGCCCTGTCTTGTGAACTTTTGATTTGAAATATTAAATTGCATCTCTTATTGTAGCATGTAAATTGAACAAAAATTTACCTGCCTTTACTATTTTTGATGGAAATAGGAGTCATGTTCCTATGCTTCAGATGAAATGTTGCTCAATATTTTAAGTTTTATACGTTCTGAGGACTTCATCGATAAAAACTTTTACAAACTTAGCTCTTGCTGTTCCAAACATGTCTTTCTTATGATGTTGCATGGAGGTTCCAGGCAAAGAAAAGAAATTATTTGTGATTTCTCAAAGGACTTCCAGTTCAAACACCCTCAAATAGGGCAGGAGTTTTACTTACTTTATAAACTATTATGTTTGTTTGCAGCCAAAGAACTGATAATTATTTGGACAAGAATGTTTGAATGGATCACAAAGCCACTTGGGGAGAGGGGATTTGTACAATAGGAAGCAGGCATTTTAGGGAACGATTAAAGAATGTCTGTAATTAAGTAATAAATCCTGTGTTGCAGGTGGTTTCAATGCTTTAGGGAGCCTGGAAAGGGTAGAGATTAGTGTGGCTGTGAAGTCTTTGGAAGGTTTTTATTTTCCTGGAGAAGTTAGGACTTGAGCATGGCCTGAAGGAAGGGAAAGATTGGGCTGAGTGGGGGAAGAGGGACGTTGAGGGGAAGGTTAGAGAATGGTGACAGGCCCTCGTGATGTGGAGAGAGCTTCTAGAGCCCTTGGCCTGGACGTGGCATTTCAAACCCAGGCCTGGTTGTGGTCAGGTAGGGGAGAATGTGCTTGTGGGAGGAGGAGGCCCAGGCAGCGCCAGCCTGGGGCACAGTGGAGCCTGGAGAGGAGGCTGAGAAGGAGCTGCTGAGAGGTTAGGAGAGCAGCGGGGGCGGGTGGCGGTGGAATCTGGTCCTGGAAGCCGAGGGAAGTGTACATGTCAAGACAGGAATGGTTGTGCCAGTCGAGAGGTGTGGAGAGATCAGTAGAGGAAGACCCATGAGTGGACATCACGCTGCATTTGACGGCCTGGAGTTCTATCTGCTTCCTGAGCAGTATCTAAGCACCAGATGTGAAAGAAGTCAGCTTGGGTGGCTTGAAGGGGGAGAGTGGCAGATGGAAGCTCAGGTGGGGATTTGGCTTTTGGAGGCATCAGGGAAGGTCCAGCCCCACCTGGTCGTTGGGCGTCATGGCAGGCAGGAGGGCATCAGGGTGCAGGGGGAGGAAGAGAGAGTTCTGGCCCCATCCTTCTATCTTTCCTTGCTGGGTGGGGCAAGGAAAGAAGGGGCCGGGAGGCAGGTGGACGAGAAGGGAAATGTTCCTTTTGGAAAGTGAACTTGGGGAGTGCAGAAAAGTCACCAGGGTGGAGCTGTGTCCATTTTGGCCTTGTGGTCAGATTTAAGCGCAGCCCGGAGATGGGAATCCTTGGTGTATGTAACCCGGTTGCTTCTTTGCCAGGTGAGCGCTGCTGAGGGAGAGAGGAGCAGAGTGATTTTAATGAGTGAACCAGCATGCTCTGTGGCCTGAATTCCCACCAGCAGAGCTGCTGAATTCCTACCTTTACAATTCAAGGGTAGAGTTGTCATCTTTCAAGTCAAGGTCTTACTATATCTCTGTAGCCTGAGCTGCCAAGACCCAGCACAGATTATTTTTTGTTTCTGTGAAAGTTTGTTGAGTGTGGTATGTTGTAGACACAGTGCTGAGCTCCAGGGGTTCAGGGATAAAATATTAATAAAACATGATACCTTCATCCAAAGATCTGCCTTGTCTTCGAATTCTCTGCTTAACTAACGTGTGCCCGAGCAGAGTTTGTACTTTCCTTGCTGTGTGCCTTGCCTGAGACTGTCATCCTTGCCTTGGAAGCCCTGCCTAGTAAATTCTGGGTCCTTCACAATCCCTCTCTATTGCCATGAACTCGTTCCTTGAGTGTTTTCATCCCTCTCTTCTCTGAACCCAGGTAGCTCTGAATATCTGCGTCCTCGTGTCACTTTCTGTGATGTTGGTGTATCGTAGAAGAGCGTGGTGCAAGTCCTCTTGAAGAGAAGGACGCAGATCTGCTTTAGCCCAGCGCCTCAAGTATGGCTGGACATGCGATTGTTAATAATGCTAATGAAGATACAGCTAGATGATGGAAAATCAGGAAAAGGCGGAGGATGTGAATTCAAAATTTTTCCTTATTATATATAGCAAACGAGAACACTTGTTTTAATCGCCCTAGGATCCCAAATTCAAAAATGGGTATATGTAAATCCGCCTGCTGTCGCATTTGACTTCCTTGACCTCATGCGTGTGGCCAGCACCCAGCTAAGGGATGTCACAAAGTGCCCTGAATTCCTCCCAGAAATACTGCAAAATTTGACTTAAGAATTTCACCCATGAATTCAAGTCTCAAGTTTTTTCCTGATACGATGACAGGGTTCTGCTAGAGACAGCCTTTGAATCCTGTTGCTTCTTGCCTGCTTGGAGTCCCCCAGCATCAAAGGACATGAGAGCAGTTGGTGAGTTTGGCAGGATCCCAAGTCAAGAAACAAACAAATATGTTTGGAGAGGTTTGTCCTCCTGAAGTTGGAGCTTCTCTTCCCCGGGGCCTAGAAAGATGCTTTCGAAAAACAGATAAGAACCAAAAGTGACAACTCTGAGAATAACACAGGATGCAGTTTCTTTTTTAAATTCATTCAGCTTCTTTTCAGAATGTGGTTGTTTTCCGTATGGTAAAACATACCTAAACTGCAGGCGTTTTCATTCACCCAGCGGAGGAATCTTGAGTCCGAAGAACTTAGCTACTTTATTAATGGGTCAGGGTTTTTCTGGTAAACAGACAGAAATTAGGATACAGGGTTAAGTTTTAGTAGCTTTTTAACTCAGTTTTTGCAAAGCTGTAGGTGCAAACTTGCACAATGAGTCCACTGCTGCCCGAGTAATTTATTTCCACATTTAATGTAATTTTCATGCTTCATGTATGGTTAACAGCCATCTGTGTTTAAATGTAGACAATTTTGGCGTGAAGAGGGAGCTTTAAAAAATACACAATTGCTCCCAAGATTTGTTTTCTTCCTTCTGGACTAAACTTTTCAGAGATGTTGGGTATTTATTAAGGGAATCACCGACATGGGGGAGAGGACGGAGTGGGAGGTGCCTGGTAGGAGGCACGGGGAGGCACGTGTGTGTCTTGCCCACTTCTAGACCCGCGCTGAGCTCATCACAGGTACTAGACTGTGTTTTTGCTTTTTTTCCCGGGGAAGCATTTCTTGTCCCTGATCCTTCCTGTTCATCAGAGGACAAGAAAACAGAAGGAAAGTTTAATGTGTTGGTATAAAAATAATACAGAGCCTTTCCGTCTCCCCACCAACCCCAGCACCCTGGTCTTTCTGCTATTTGCAAGCTGCAAGCCCAAGTTCAAATCTGTGCCTTCCTGTGGTCAGGACTGGCCGGACACAAGAATTCGCTTTTGATCTTTACTTTTCTCTAGTGGTGATACTGATAATTCATATCCTAAACTGCGGGCGTTTTCATTCATCCAGCAATGAGTTACTGAGTTCCTCTCCTGCTTGAGGATTCATGTGACTTTCTATTTGGGGCCTTTCGTTGTCTCCGATTCAACTGGTTTGATGCTAGTCTTGTATGTCTTTCTGGAGCTCTGTCTCTTGCCCCTGTGACCAGCAGCTGTTTAGGAAGTGATTTAACCTGCATCTTCCTCTTTTGTCACATTTCTGCTAAGGTAACAGTAGATAGCAGGGGGTAACGTGTGGATTGCTAGATATTTTTACAGGTGCTGGGAGTTTCTTCAGGGGAATTTGGAAGACTGGTGTGGGAACAGCCTTGCTAAGGGGACTGGTGCTGGTTTTGTTCTCCAGCTGCCCTTGCTCTTTTCTCAATCCACCTGCTGGCCCCAAACCCTTCCTCTGAGGAGAATTGCTATTGAGGTTTTCAACCTTGCATTTGAACCAACAGGAAGCAATTAAAGTTGAGTTGCCTGGACTACAGACCTCAAGTTCTGGTTTGATTGTTCAGGGCTGGGTCCTGGGCAGAACCTCCTTGGGTGGGTTTCATGTCATTGTTGTTTAGTAGCCAGCCACTGAAGGGGTTAACCACAGTCACCAGCTGTCACTGCTGCAACAAAAGAAGGTGGAAGACAGAGCAGAGGAACAAATTGAGGGCAACTGCCTCCCGGGGGAGGGAGGGGCTGTTCCCAGTGGAGCAAAGATGACGAAATTGGGAGACATTTCCAGGACAGATAGCTGAGAGATTCCAGGTAGGGCCTGACTCATAGGAGCCAAGAAAAATGACCATTCTTGAAGCAGAGAGTGACCTGCTGAAGACTGATTTAATATCCATCAGGTCATGGGTTAAGGGGAACAAGGTTTTGGAGATGTCTTGTGGAATTAAATGAATACAATGAAAGGGTCTAACAGCAGCAAACGGGCGTCCACCAGTATCTGAGGGTCTACGGTTGATAAGGATGTTGTTTGGTGACACTGTGACTAGAGATTTCCTTTGTCGGGAAAGGTAACTTTGTTACCTGTGACGCTGAATCAACTCGGGTATCAGGCATTTGCTGGTTGCTTTTGGCTCATCAGTTGAGATTTCTGACATTCTCGGTTCTCAGTTTAAACGCAATTTTTGGAAAATTACATTTTGGTCTTTTTTTTTCCGTCCTCCTGTTTGCCCCAGGTTTAACTTGTATAATGTTTGCACTCTCCTGCATTTGACAATCTTTTGTTTCTAAGTAATCACCCTTGAGAGGAACAGACATATATGGCATACACAGAAGGCTAAATTGTCCATCACCCTCCCCAATTACCTTTAGAGCTTTCATTAAACCATGTTATGATTCTGCTTGATGACGGTGCTACCCATAAGCATGAGAAAATCTTTCGGCAGGATCGCCAGCTCTCATGTCAGAGGGCTGCCCCCCACCTGTTCAAGAATTGTACTTATGGGGCCCAGATGTCTCTCCAAAGTAGGAATAAACGTGTCCGTACTGAGGCTTGGGAGACCTGGAAGGTTCCAGAAGTTATGTAAGCTCCCTAAGTCCTGTCCCAGCCCCCACACACAGGACACAACGCACAGTGCATGGGTGGTGAATGCTAATGAATTAAGCTCACTCCAGATAGGAGGGAAGACATTTCCCAGTTAGAGTACCTGGTTCCAACTGGGGCTCATCTAGAATGTCAGTTCCAGGGAAGGATCAGACTTTTTGTTTCCTCCTGTGTCTGTAGCACCTTCTTTCCTGGCAGGTATTTTAACAGCCACACCTGTGATGATGGCCTCATAGTGTGGGTGGGGCAGATAGCAGGTTGAAGTTGGTGCTAGGCATGACCCTTCAATCTGATTCCTTCCACTTAATTGAGGGAAAGTTAGAGTGGCCTTGGGAGCGCAACTTAGTTCAGGTTCTTTAACACAGGTGTTAAAGCTTTTTTTTTTTTTTTTAACCTTGAATCTTGGTCTAATTAAATTGATTCATTTCCCATCAAGATAAGACTTAAAAGCATTCTTTGTTTTATTGTGCAATTATTGTGACGCTTCTCATGAAAAAGGCAAAGAGAAATTGAGACGCGGTGTGTGCATCTGTAGGGCAGCGTTCAAGACAGATGTCCTTTCTTGGATTTGTCATTTTTTATTAACCTGCCTTTTCTTTGTTTTAAACAAAATCAAGTGTACTCTTTCCATTTAAGGTCAAGACTCAGAACTCTAAAGTTTTTCTAATGACATGGAATTGCCGTCTACCCTAGCAGACAGTGTTGGGCTGGCTTTTCCATTTATTTTGACCATCTCCTACCTCTTATTTGTGGGCGTTGTGACAGCTGTCATGCTGTTCCATCATTTATTTATGGTCTTAGCTCTCTTACCAGATCGTGGACTCTTGTTGGCCATATTTATCTTGGTATCCCAGTTATCTATAGTACATAAGCACTCAGTAAGTCTTTGCACCGAAGTCCCATTTTTTTTTTTTCTGTTATTCTTCTTCTCAAGTAGGAGTAGCGAGATAATCTTTCATTATTCTTATGTGGCATGAATCTATCATAGACACACCTGAGACTCTTCAAAGCAGAATATGTAACATACATGGTCTAGGCTTAAACTCCAATGCTTCATCTGATAGTAAAGCATCTCTTACTGGGATTAAGTTTTTTTTTTTTTTTTCATTTCATGAACCATTTCCCTCCTAATTCTCATCTCTCTTGCCTCTGTTGTGAATTTCTTTCATAGTTTGTGATGTTTCTGTTCAGCATACAGGACTCTGTCCTTTTCACTTATGTAAAAAACTCCTCTACTCAAGAACTGCCCCGGCAGCCCCACGTAGGGGTGAAGTCGCTGGAGTCCACTGTTTTTATTTCCTCACCTCTGACTTGACTTTCAGTCTCTCGCTGTCTGGTTTCTGCTCTGTGCTCCAGCTGACGTCTGCCTACATTACAACCTGTTTTTACTCACTACCACTTGTTTCTTCTTACTCGGGTGCTTTTGCCTGTTGAGTGCATTGAATTATTGCCAAGGCTAATCATTGAATTTCAGCCACTGTGTTTACTAATTCCACCATTGTTTCTTTCTCCCATGGTTTGGGCTGGGGAGCTCTCAGGAGGAACGGGCTGCCTGGCTTCCCGGCCAGGAAGGGCAGCACCTCTGGGAGAGGGCCCCAGCTCTCTGAGGTAAGGCTTCTCAGCATGGGTGTCGTCCATTCTGAACCTGTGAGAAATGGGGACTGTCCTTGGCATGACATTACTGCTTACCTAAAAAAGAACCCTGGTGAACCGTTCTACCAGGATTGGAATTTCTAAGTGCTCCTTGCTGGAAAACAAAATGTATTTGAGTTCTTCCTTTAGGGATAAAGTTGAAAAACTTGTCCATCAGCTTAGCTAAGAAGTTAGCAATCACAGACTGGGAACGTTTAAGACACTTTTTTTTTTTTTTTTTTTAGCTTTGTAATGCTGTTAGTTCCTTGTGTTAGCTTCCCATCTTTTCTTATTTTAGCAATTATAAAACCTTCTATGCTGGAAATGTTCTCCTGTTACTGTGTGCAGTGCCCATAAGAGGGGAAATTAGGGAGACCGGCTATACTAAGTCTTAGTACATCAGAGTGAGAATCGGTGGCGATGGCTTTAAAATGGAAAGGAAAACGTGAGGAGGCCCCCAGGATCCGTGGACAATGAATACATCTCCCTCTGTGGCTGCAGAAAGACTTTTTTCTGAGGTGAGCATAACCCTGCTCACTCAAGATTCTTTCTTGCTTTTTAATTTCTGTGCTGTCTTGCTGGTCCTGGGTACTGCGCAAGCCAGAATGGTTATTTTGGGCTGACCCAGAGTTTGTTTTCCAATGACATGCTTATTTTTCTGTTTGGGTGTTGCCAGGTGGTAAAGTCAAACCAAAGATCTTGGCCTTCTCCTTCTCTTTGTTCTCTTTCAAGAAAGGAGGATTTCGGAAAGCATTTCTCTGTAGTGAAATTAATTTGATAGGTCTGCTGTTTCTAGTTTGATGTAACCCTAGTCATGCTACCTAATATATAGGTATGTTAAGGTTCTCCGGAAAAATAGGACCAATAGAAGAAGTAGATGATGGATGGATAGAGAGAGAGATACATAGGTAGATAGAAATAGATGGATAGAGAGATAGAGATAGATAGAGACACATAGGGAGAGAGAAAGACAGAGAGAGAGAGAGAGAGAGAGAGAGAGAGAGAGAGAGAGAGAGGTAGGTAGAAGAGTATATTTAGAGTATATTTATTATAGGAATTGGTTTACGTGGTCATGGAGATGCAGAATTCCCACGTCTGTAACCTGGAGAACCAGGAAAGCGGATGCTGTAATTCAGTCCAAGTTCAAAGGCCTGAGAATGAGGGTTGGATTGGGGAGATATTATAATTCTCCATCTGGGCCTGAAAGCCCAAGAACCAGGAGCTCAGATGTCTGAGGGCAAAAGAAGATGGACGTCCAGCCTTGCCTGTTCATCCTTTTGCTCTGGTCAGGCCCTCCATGGACTGGGTGGGACTGGGTGTTGCATCCTCACTGGAGAGGCCCTTCCACTTTAGTCAGTTCACCAGCTGGAACACTAATCTCTGGAAAAACCCCACCCAGAAAAATGTTTTTTTTTTTTTTTTTTTTTTTTTTGAGACAGAGCCTCAAGCTACCCCCTGGGTAGAGTTCTATGGCATCACAGCTCACAGCAACCTCCAACTCCTGGGCTTAAGTGAGTCTCCTGCCTCAGCCTCCCAAGTAGCTGGGACTACAGGTGCCCGCCACAACGTGCTATTTTTTGGTTGCAGCCGTCATTGTTGTTTTGGCAGGCCTGGGCTGGATTCGAACCTACCACCTTAGGTGTATGTGGCTGGTGCCTTAGCCACTTGAGCCACAGGCGCCGAGCCCAGAAAAATGTTTTACCAACTATCTGGGCATCCCTTAGCCCAGTCTCATTGACAAATAAAATTAATCATTGCAACTGGGTTATAAACCTGTTTATTTTTTTTTTAATGAAGGGGTTTCTTTCTAATGCTTTTAACTTGCTCCTAGAACTGGTTCAGTAATTGAACTACCAGACTAGCAAAATCTCTGCTGTCTGTAGAGTTCTTTGACCTTCAGAACTTTATCTTTAAGTGCCCTTACCTGACTTAAAAGTTCTACAACAACCGACATTTGCATGTTTATCATGTGCTAGGTGCTGTGTCAAAACCTTCCTGTACAGCATCTCACTTAATCATTAAAACAGCACATGAACTTGGTACTGTCCATGTTTCACAGCTGTGCCCACGGAGCCTGGGCAGGTAAATGGCTCTTCTCAGGTTACACAGGTGTTTGGTGAGTTGCCGGCCCTGGCTTTTGGCCCAGGAATGTGACTGTAGGCTTGTAATTCTAACTATTGTTATGCCCATAAATACCACGGAACCTTAAATAACTCTCTTTGCTGGCAGGATGGGAACAGACCTTTGTAGAACAGCCGATGCAGACTTGTTTTTTTGCGTGGAACCTTTTCTTTAAAGTGGCTACCGGATGAGAAAACAAAACCCAGGTTGAACATCCCAAACCTGAAATGCTCCACCTTCGCAAACTTTGTCAGCATTGGCATTACGCTCCTAGAAATTGCTCATAGGGATTTCCGATTTCTGGATTAGGAATGCTCAACCAGTAAGTTTAATGCCAAATCCAAAATTCAAAACATTTCTTGTCCCAAGCATTTTGGGTAAGGGATACTCAACTTATAACAGACTGTCTCCTGGTATACATTATGCCCAAGTGACTAACTGCTGAAGGAAATAATTTTAACGTCCTACTTTGCTGTTATCAAGTGTTTGTAGAAATGACCAGGGGCAGTTATACTGAGATTTGTAATGCAGTATTTATTTATTACACAGTAGGTCCTTCTTTGTGTGGTCTGCATTCTTGAGATTGAAAATTTTGTTCCGGAATAATAAAGGACCCTATCTCAAACATAGCTGCCTTGTAAAGATGAAAGGAAAATGAATATCATAGAGAGGGGATTGTGGTTTGGATCTGTTTCCATCTCAAGTGAGAGGAATTCCTAACAGTCTAGTTCTCTTTTAGGGAAGCCTCAGTCTACATGTCCTGCCATGCAGGGGGAGCAAGGAACTTCATTCCTAGCCCTTATTTAATGAAGATGACAATAGAATACAGCAAGAACAGCAGGAGATTGAATGCATGTGGGGACTCCCATGGCCTCACCACTGATTGGAATGGTTATGGTTGGCAAATCTCTCCTGCATCTAGCTTTCACTTTCCTGACTAGTAAAAGGAAGTTTTGAACTAGATTATCTTTTAAAGGCTCTTTATAGCTACTAAAATTCTCTGATTTTGCAGATGCTACAAAACTAAAACAAACCCAACAAGATTGCTAAAATATTTTTTAAGACTTCACAGAAGTTGCACGCACATTTAACGAAGCTCTAGTGGTTTTATTAGATCTGACACATTGCATCATTATAGGGCATTGTAATAGTAAGCACAGGGGCTGTTTTCTCCGGGGTGGGGTGGGGGCTGGGGCTGCTGGGGCTGGGGCTAATTAGCGTCAGGCCTGCCTGGTTCCTGAGCTTTGCTTGATTTTTCTTACCACTAATTGCCCCTCACTTGCAAGCTGGGACCTGCCTTCTCCTAGGGCTAATTTCAGCCTGGGGACTTTGTGCTCTTCTTGTGTTAACTGGCTTTCTATTTAAGATCTGAGTACTTGGGGAGCTCTTATAGCAAGTGAACTCTGGTGGTCCCTTTGCATATAGCTATTCTGTCCTCTGCTATCCTGACATTAGGAGTGTAGATTTTTTTAACCACAAATCCATGAGTAAACCGTCCTGCTTCTCTGAATTTGTGAGTACCAGATGAACCGACAGGTGTCCAGAAATTTCAGAAACGTAGACTCTTTTTTTCCTTAGTGAAGACATTTTTAATGACGATACGTGCATGTACACACAGTCACACAGTGTTTTGTTTTTTTTTTTTTTTGAGACGGACCCTCAAGCTGTCCCCCTGGGTAGAGTGCCATGGCATCACAGCTCATAGCAACCTCCAACTCCTGGGCTCAAGCGAGTCTCCTGCCTCAGCCTCCCAAGTAGCTGGGACCCCAGGTGCCGGCCACAACGCCCGGCCATTTTTTGGTTGCAGCCATCATTATTGTTTGGTGGGCCCAGGCTGGGGATTCGAACCCGCGACCTTAGGTGTACGTGGTTGCACACACAGTGTTTTTTACTTTGATTTCCACACTTTATGGACGCGTGTGGATTCTGATCACAGCCCTGTTTGTCTTTCCTTTTGACTTCCCATCTCTTACAGCTTTGTGTTACCGCATGTTTATTACAGAATCCTATAACATGAGTGTTCTGGCTATTGACCCTGAGTTGTCCTGTGCTTCACATGAGTCTAAGAGGACAGGCCTGCTCCTGGTCACAGTACCCCCATCAGTTATAAAAGTGCATTTGGGCCTTAGTCGCCCCCATACTAGGGTTTGTTTAATAGAACCAGTGGGGCAAGTGGATTTCTTGTGCGTCTGCCCCAGTGACCTGAGAGCTGTGTGAGCTTATCAGGAAAGTGCCAGGACTGAATCTGTCACAGCATGGTATGGGGACGCAGGCGGGGTCCACATGCCATTATTCGTCATTGGTCTTGGAAGCCTGAAACTCTGTGGTTTTACAGTCTTATGCTCACCTGGGCCTTCTGTACGGACCAGGCTCCTTCTTTCTTCACGGTTTGTGATAGAGTTTCGATACCTATTCTACAGGTGGCTCAGCCTCTTAAAGTGAAAGAGAGTCAGGAGAGATTTCTTACCAGTAGAATGATGGAGATTCTGTGCTTTGCAGTAAGTGCTGTCCTTGTCAACAATACTGATTTCAGTCCTCAGCCATCATTTCCAAAGTGTTCTCTCCCAAGCACGAGAATGAGTCCCCATTTTTGGACCAGCTGCCTAAGAATCTTTGCTGGACTGTTTGGGGGAAAGGGACAGGTCCTTGTTATATTTAGATATAGCATAAGACATACGATCCATTGGCAATATGGTCTAATTCTAATAATAGGTTATGATTGCTGAGTGTGCTGGGTCCTGTGTTGTAAGTGTTGTGTTAGTTGCTTTCCACAGTTCCCTAATGAAGTCATTATTATTAGGATCCTGGTTTTGTACCTGAGGAAGTGAGCATAGAAGCTTGTTAAGCTTCCCCAGTGAGGTCACCCAGCAGCAGGTGATGGAACCAGGATCTGTGTTGAAGCAGTCTGGCCCCAGAGAGCTTCCACATAACCTGTTGTCATAGTTGGTCAAAGGACATTTCCAGACTTTCACAGGAAGGGAATACACATTCACACTGTGAAATACAAGTTAACATTTTAAGGCATCACTTTGCATTTCTCCGATTCAAGTGTGAAGGTAGCAAGAAGGTACTGCTGTATACTTACATTAATGGGATACATAATATCTTTAAAAAATGATGCTAGCATGGGCAGCACCTGTGGCTCACAGAAGTAAGGTGCTGGTCCCATATACCAGAGGTGGAGAGTTCAAACCCAGCCCCGGCCAAAAAAAAAAAAAAAAAAAACTGCCAAAAAAAAAAAATGATGTTAGCAGCCCTGGGCATCATTGCCTAAATCAATTATATTATTAGTGGTTGCAAAATGGCGATACTCTAATTATTGTTCTTGCTTTCTTAGCTTGAATACTTTTATCAAAGAAATTTTCTCCTGGTCAAATTACTTGCCTTTCTTGAGGTCACTTTGCCCAGGAAGGACAAGATCAGTTGTTGATGTGTCCCTATTTTATCCATATTCAGAATATAGTGGCACTTCTTATTTGTGGTTTTGTTATCTGTGGTTTTAGTTACCTTTGGTCAACCAAGGTCCCAACATTTTAACTGGAAAATTTCATGAATAAGCAATTCATGAATTCGTTCTAAGCAGCTTGATGAAACCTTGTACCAGCCCACTATATCCTGCCCAGAACTTGGATTGTACCTTTGTCCAGAGTTCTGGGTGTGTCACCAGCCTATTTGTCACTTAAGCACCTGGCTTGGTTATCAGATGAACAGTTCACAGGAAGGGTGAGTATAGTACAATAGGGTAGTTTTTTGAGAGAGAGACCATATTCACATAATTTTTATTATAGCCTTAGTTATTTTTTTTGTGTGTGTACGTTGATGCATTTCTGGGTTTCAGTGTACTGATTTGATATACAATGTGAAATGCTTACATTGAACTAAGTAACACATCCATCACAATTATACTCTTTTCGTAATAGTTTTGAAATGTACCATTGCATCATGCACATTAGGTGAGGCCCCTCCAAATACCCTCCCTCCTCCCATATCCCCCCTCCCCTCCCCTTTCTCTCCTCTTGTAGATCATGGGCTTTTAGACAGTTTTGAGTTTGAACTTAGGTTCCTGCATACACTAGGCATGTCCCTTTTTTTTTTTTTTTTGAGACAG
>CAUYQV010118958.1:0-27849 GCA_963574575.1 Galagoides demidoff
AACAATGATGGCTGCAACCAAAAAATGGCCAGGCGTTGTGGCGGGCGCCTGTGGTCCCAGCTACTTGGGAGGTGGAGGCGTAAGACTCGCTTGAACCCAGGAGTTGGAGGTTGCTGTGAGCTGTGATGCCATAGTACTCTACCCCGGGGGGATAGCTTGAGGCTCTGTCTCAAAAAAAAAAAAAAAGAATTCCTTGTTTTGGTTGTGAAGAGGGTGTCACATTATATAAGAATTGCTTGCTTACAAGAGCATACTATTTTAATAGCACATTCCCAATTGTACATATGCTAGACATAACTGCAAAAAAAAATTTAAGATATGGGATTGCCATTGGAAATATTGTATGTCCCTTTTTTTTGTTTGTTTTTGAAAAATGAAAATTAATTTTACAACTACAATTAGCCTGGCATTTACTAAACTATCTGAAGCTGACCTTGACACCTAAATTTGGGCCCTAACATTCAGCTGCTTTAAAATTCTACTAATATTTCCTTCCTAAAACCCATTCCATGGACTTTTTCCCTGAGATTCATTTTTATCAGGCTAAAATGAAAGCTTCTTGCTTAGCAGCATATTTCTGAAGTTCTTCATCCTTGGTTCTTCGTAAGCCTATCATTTGGTCTTGGGTCTCTGTCATGGCCATTGTATCCCATGTATCCCTGTCCCTAGGGAGTCCTTCAGTAATTTTGCCCACGGCTCCTTGCAGACTTTTGTCACACATATTCTTCACATGAAACATTTAAGTCTGCATTGTGGAAAAAAATACATTAGCTAATCTGCTATATCAGATCAGAAGGATCCGTGTGCTTAAAAACTACCTAGATTGATCATGATTTGAAATCATCTCAGATACCATAACTATTTTAAATGCATCTTTAAGTAAATATGGGAGGCTGAGACAGGAAAAGTGTACCATTGTTAAATAGCATTACAGCAAATCATATTACCACAAAAACCATGGTAAGAAAGCAATGTGATTACAAGCTAGGAAGGAATGTCTTTACCAAAACTGGGTGTGGGGGACAGTAGAGAGTGCTTCGTGCCTGGCTATCTTCCTAGTGTCCTCCCAGAAATTTCTGTATTTTGAGTTTTGACCTCTCAACATCTTTTTTAAGAGGAAGGGGACTGTTGTTATTTCTTATTTGCTGATCAGTAAACAGTAGTTGAGAAGATTCAAATTTAAACCTTCTGAGTTTATTCAAAATCCTTGACAATTTGCAATGTTTAATTAACTTGGGGGTTGGGTTTTTGTTGTTGCTTATTTTACTTATGTTTCCTCTCTTGAATCTCCTCTTGAAACTTTCCTTCTTCCTTCCAGATAGGCCATTGCACTTTTTATGACTCAATAGCACATTGTTAGTAAGCGCTTACTGAGCCCCAAGCCCAGGTATAGCCAGTGCTAGGCCACCCATGCGTTCGTGTGTAGCACAGGGGAAAGGTGCAGTGTCATAAAAGTTTTAGCTGCATCACCCCACAGCGTCAGGGCTGAGCAAAGAAAGTCAACATTATGTTTGTGGAAAATTTCAGTTTTTGAAGAACATTACTAGCTTTTTAAGAATGCTCTAAATCTTGGCTCGGCACCTGTGGCTCAATCGGCTAAGGCGCCAGCCACGTACACCTAAGGTGGCGGGTTCAAATCCCCAGCCCAGGCCGCCAAACAACAATGATGGCTGCAACCAAAAAATGGTTGGGCATTGTGGCGGGCACCTGTGGTCCCAGCTACTTGGGAGGCGGAGGCAGGAGACTCGCTTGAGCCCAAGAGTTGGAGGTTGCTATGAGCTGTGATGGCATGGCACTCTACCCAGGGGGATAGCTTGAGGCTCTGTCTCAAAAAGAAAAAAGAATGCTCTAAATCAGATGATTCCTAGTAAAGCAAACCAGAACCCTAGATAATTTTCTTGAGATTGATTTTCAGTTTATCCTTTCATGGTCCCTGCTTTCCCCTAGGCCTCTGCTATGCATAGTACTGGCTGCCAGGGAGCTTCTCAGAAGACGGGAGATTCTTCTCATCGCTGAGGCCTCAGATCACACTTCACTTTGAATGTCCAAGCTCTTTTCTGAACTCTTACATGCAGGCACACCTAACCCCCACATCCCTCACTCCTTATTTTATTTTCATCTTACCCTGTATCACTATCTAACAACATATTTGATATGTATTTTCAATTTCCTGCCTTAATTTGGAGTTGCCAGTAGAACAGCCAATTAACTAGTCCTCAGGCTATTCAATTTTTCAAAAAAAAAAGTACCAAAGTAGTATTAATACAACTTTGCTTATGAAAACTATACATTTTATTATTCTTATCCTAAAAATGCTGTCAGGGTGGACAATCCTCCTCTATGAAGTAATTCTTTAACCTGCATTAGAAAAATAAGGCCAGGCACAGCAGCTCACATCTGTAGGCATAGCATTTTAGAAGGTCAAGGTGGGATGATCTCTTGAGACCAGAAGTTTAAAAGTAGCCTAGACAAAATAACAAGACCTTATCTCTACAAAAGGAAAAATGAAGTTAGTGTGGTGTTGTGGGGTGTGCCCAGGGTCCTGGCTACTCAGAAGGCTGAAGCAAGAGGACTGCTTGAGCCTAGGAGTTTGAGGGTACACTCAACTATGACTGCACACTGCACTCCAGTGTGGGTGACAGAGTAAGACTCTGTCTCTAAAAACAACAATCGAAGAAAAAAAAAGGAAAAGAAAGAGAAATGGGAGCATAGGAAAAACAGAAGTGTTCACACATATGGTCAAACATGCACTGTCCTTATTTTTCCTAAAGTGATGAAACAAATTTTACTACTTTCAAGGTGCTATGAAAATTGAACTGAAATACATATAAGTAAACATTGACCTACTCCAAATTCAGCTTTCCACGGCCCGATTCTGCTGAAACTGAATGCTTTTCTATGAATATTATGTAGTTGGCAAAGAAAGAGAGAGAAATTTTTCAGTTCAACATTTAAACTTCTGACATTGTACTGTATCTACTAATTCTATGATTATGTGCAATCACACACAGTCCTTTGATGCAAAATTAATCCATTCAGTAAATATTTATAGATTTCCTACTGTTTGCTAGGGGCTTTATAGATTCTTGGTGATTCAATGGGGAACCAACCAAAGACCCCTACCTTCATGGAGCTCCCAGTTGGATGAGGAAGGAAGACATTCATCAGATAAACGCCAATTCAATCTACAAATGATAATCCCTGATATAAAAAGAAACATACCTGTACTGTGTACTATGAAGATATTTAAGGGGGAAACCACTTTCATCTGGGTTTGGGGAAAGTTTCCCAAAGGAAGCCACATATGAGTGGAAATATGAAATGATCAGTTGTTGACTAGGTGAAGATAGGAATAAAATGAAGGAAAGAGACAGTGTGTGTATGTTCAAGAATTAAACAGCATGTACAAAAGAATTGGATAGTTTTCCTTTTCAGGTTAATGTGCTGCATTAACTTCTGCTGCCAAAAGCTAAATATACTTGGTTTATGATTATTTATAAAGCTATATTTCTAGCAGTCCAGGTGCCATCAAGCATGGAAATTTGTTTTTTATTACCTAACTACTGGCAAAATCAAAATGGCAGTTATGGCATACTAGATATTTTTTGTCAAAGCTTCAAACTGTTCTAAGTTGATTTGGTCATTCCAACCTATGGAACAGAATACCAGGAAGCAAATAAGCCCAGAAACACAGAAATCTGGATATCCGGTGAACCTTTAACACTGCTGACCAGATACTGCTTTTGTGAACTAATTCCTTTTGAAAATCTCAATGAAGGCTTTCAACACTTTTCTATCACCAAATCTAAATTGTGTGTTCTTTTAAGGACAAAGGAGAAAAAGTTCAGCAAAATCATAATTTATTGGTCCACTTTTCAAATATGCCTACTGGGTTATGGTTCACAGTGCAATTCTGACTTTTGATCACTTGGCAAATAAATAATGGAAAATAAATGACTTGCTCATGCTGTTACCTTCCACAGTTGTTAATCAAGATGGCCAGCCTCTCATGGAAGGAAAACTTAAGGAGAAACAAGTCAGATGGAAGTTCATCAAAAGGTGGAAAACTCGCTATTTTACTCTGGCTGGAAATCAACTTCTGTTTCAGAAAGGAAAGTCTGTAAGTTCCTATGCCATCTGCCCCCCACCCTGGGATCTCTTACACTTTCATTTTTAAAGTTTTGATTTCCATCAACCAGCTGGACACTTTGTCTTGAGTTAAAATTCTGATCATCTTTTAGAAGATGAACTATAGACCGTCTACATGGTGGTCTTGAATCAAACAATATGCCTTTTGTTTCCTAGAGGGCCCATCCATAAATTTATGGCTTGTGATATTGATTCTTATTTTTACTTATAACTATAGGTTGTATTTGTAGGTAGGGATCAAGGAAGCAGGAGAGGAGGCAAGAAGGAAGAGATGAAGGCTGGTATATTTTAAGTACCTCTTCTAGTCAACAAAGGTCAATTTTGATTAGGGAAAAATATTACTATCTTTTATTTGTGTAATATTCAATTAATAAATAGATTCAATAAATATTCATTTAATATAATTTTCAACCTGAAGAAGATGCTCTATCTGCACTCTAAATTTTCAGTGGGAAACCCTCAAAATAGCATACTCTACTGTGTCCTATGTATACTTAAAATATAAAACCAATGGTAAACTGTATCAGTCAGAGTTCTTAACAGAAGAAGAACCAATAAGATATATATGGATATATGAGATTTTTACTATGACTCATAAAATTGTGGAGGAAGAGAAATTCCACAATAACCGTCAGCAACCAGAGAACCAGAAAAACTGGTATGATTTAGCCTGTGTCCTAAGGCCTGAGAATCAGGTGAATCAACAATGTAACTCTCAGTCCAGAGCCAAAGTCTTGAGAACCCCCTGGAGTAGGGAGGGAAATACTGGTATAAGTCCCAGAGTCTGAAAGCCCAAGACCCAAGAGCCCTGATGTCTAAGGGCAGGAGAAAATGAATACCTCCACTCAAGAAGAGAGTGGGGGCTAGGCGCCTGTGGCTCAATCGGCTAAGGCGCCAGCCACATACACCTAAGGTGGTGGGTTCAAATCCCCAGCCCGGGCCCACCAAACAACAATGTCAGCTATAACCAAAAAATGGCCAGGCGTTGTGGCAGGCACCTGTGGTCCCAGCTACTTGGGAGGCTGAGGCAGGAGACTCGCTTGAGCCCAGGAGTTGGAGGTTGCTATGAGCTGTGATGCCATGGCACTCTACCCTGGGGGGGTGGCTTGAGGCTCTGTCTCAAAAAAAAAAAAATGTGTATGTTGAGGGGTGGTGCCTGTGGCTCAAGGAGTAGGGTGCTGGCCCCTTATGCTGGAGGTGGTGGGTTCAAACCCAGCCCCAGACAAAAACTGCAAAAAAAACCAAAAAAGTGCATGTTGAACACCCAGGTCAGGGGTCAACGTGGAAGAAAGAGCAGAGCAACCAGAAAACAATGGCTGCTGTACTCTGCTCCACCCTGGCTAACCCAGCATGTTCGACCTTCAGTCTCGGTTTCCTCTTCAATCAAATGAAAGTGCTGGACTAGAAAATCTGAGAGGCACCTTCTAGTGTTAATGTCTGTGGCTGTGTTAATTAATTTGTTCAACAAAAATTTATCAAACATCTGTGTGTACCCATTTGCAGACAAAACTTCTGGCCTTACATCATTGATAGAAAAAATGCCACGAAGCTATTTTGTTACCCCTTATTTACATCCATTCATTATTTCTTACTGGTTTAGCTATTTTTAACCATTACATTTAGTTCTTTTTTAGCAAGGACCATCTTTGCCGTTTTCCCACTGTACTAGGAGTTCAGTGAAGCCAAGGATTGTGCCTCATTGTCTTTGTATCTGTAGCACGATAGCAAGCACTCAATAAACGTAGAAGGAAGGAAGGAAGGGAGGGAGGACTGACCCTGGGAACCTTCCCATATCATGGTATCGTTGGACACAGAAACAGTGAATAGTTAAGCCACAGTCCCTGCCCACAGAGGGTGCCCCTGGTGGCAAACTCTGACCTTTTACTGAATCGACAAATCATCAGAGCTGCAGAAAATTACATTATTTTTATTGAAACTTTTTGCATGTACCTAATATAATTATGGCTCTGATAAAGGATGCCAAGTGCTCCTGCATGCAAAGGAGGAGAGAAAAATATTATAATTAGGTTACTGGACTCATTTGGCTTCGGATCATAGAGAATCTCCTATTCTGGAGATCATCATTTCTGCTGAATTGGCATTGCTGTGAGACAACCTGTTGCTGTTAGTTTTTGCGAGAGTGTTTAAGAGCTGCCCTTTAGGGAGATCTCATTTTGTTCACCTGGATCCAAGTCCGGATTCTGCTAAACTTCCTGATGATCTGTGATTGATTATGATTAAGCCCCAATTAGATTTACTTCCCACAGTTATTATCACACTCCTCACTCAAGTGTTAAATACAGAATTTTTCTTTGCTCAATTATGTTCTCCCATGCTGAGCCAGTGGGCCCTCTTATACACACATGTGTTCCCACTCCCAGAAGAAGTCTTGGACTTCCAGACCTCTTCCTGTGGGGCAGGGAGTGGAAAGCAGACTACACGTGTCCCTCTCCATCCCCACTAAACAAGGTCAGATCCCTGGCCAGGCTTGGAGGCTCAGGCTGCAGATTTAGTTTTTCTTTATCACTTCCCTCTAAGGCTGTGGTCCCCAGCCCCTGGGCCATGAACCGGTACTAGTCCATGGCCTATTAGGAACCGGGACACCTAGCAGGAGGTGAGTGGTAGGTGAGCCACCAAAGCCTCATCTGTAGTTACAGCCACTCCCCATCATTCACATCTCCTGTCAGATCAGCACAAACTGTGCTGTAAAGAGAGGGATCAGGGGGATGCTCCTTGTGAGAATCTAATGCAGCGGTTCTGCAACCCACAGGAACTGTATTAAAGGGCAGCAGCATTAGGAAGGTTGGGAACCACTGATCTAATGCCTCATGATCTGAGGTGGAGCTGGACTCCACTTGAATCATCCTGAAATAATCCTGCCACCCTCCGGTCTGTGGAAAAATTGTCTTCCATGAAACCCGTCCCTGGTGCTAAAATGGTTAGGGACCACTGCTCTAAGGTATCCAAGGGAAGAGGACTAATTTCTAGGTAGAGGGGTGATATCCATTTTTCAAAGTGCTGGAATGACCCTGGCATACAGCCAGATGGACTCCTTCAGGTTGAATTTCCATCTAGAAGGCTTGCATTTCACAAGTCAGCTGGGCCCTGAGGAGGTTCTGAAGGGAGGCCTCAGACCCTGAACCAGGTACGGCCAGTTGCACTTCTCCTGTGTGGGACACTGAGGTCCTGGGACAGCCTCTGACCACAGCTGGTCTAGCCTTTGCCCTGGCTCAGTGGGGGAGTGCAGAGTGGAGAACGTCCCCAGCTCTATACCAGGTAATGCTCATGTCACCAAGGAGGTAAATCCAGAGGTAGAAGGAATCACAAATTCCCCAAACCCCAGATGCAGGTGTGGTTGTGGAGAGAAGGGAACATTTCTACTTTGCTGGAGGGATTGCAAACTAATACAGTCTTTTTGGAGAGAAGTATGGACAATCCTCAAAGATCTAAATGTAGACTTTCCTTTTGACCCTGCAATCCCATTACTAGGTATCTACTCAGAAGAACACAAATCATTTTACCACAAAGACATTTGCACTAGAATGTTTATTTCAGCTCAATTCGTAATTACCAAGTCGTGGAAGCAACCTAAGTGCCTGTCAACCCATGAATGGATCAACAAACTATAGTATATGTATACCATGAAATATTATGCAGCCATTAAAAAAGATGGAAACTTTATATCTTTTACCTGGATGGAGTTGAAATACATTCTTCTCAGTAAAGAATCAGAAGAATGGAAAGATAAATATCCAATGTACTCCGTGCTAATATGAAATCAATATATAAACAGTCACATGTTCCTAAGAACAATAAAACACTATTATTGTCCAGTTCAGGGGTAGGGAAGCGGGAGGGGGGAGGGAAGAGGACATATGGCAGAAGGAGGGAGGGCATGAGGGAGCTCTCACCTATGTGCACGTTGTGAGGGTGTATAACATGCCCCCTGGGTGGGGGGCTCTTCTACAAATGGAACTTTATCCCGGACGTGAGAACAATGTCACCTAAATGTTATACCCTCATATTAATTTGAATAAAGTTAAAAAAAAAAAAGGTAGGAGGAGGGTCCATCCAGGCCAGTTCCTTTGGGGGCTCACTGCAGCAGCCTCAGGCTGCAGAGCTGATTATGGTAATCCCTCCTCTCTCCCCGCTTTGCCGGCAGAAGCCCCTAGTCATTTAGTGTCCCTTCCAGGCCCTACGGAGGGATTGTATCAAGTGCCAAGTCGTTCCCCGCCTTCAGGCTCTCAGTGCTCTGTGTTGTGCTAACGGCAGGCCTGTGAGGTTAAGCCCAGTATAAACCTGTTTTTAAAAACCAGATGATAGGCTTCTCTTAGCCAGGGACGTGGCTTAGCTTCTTTCCCTTCTGTTTTTATTGGAACAGTTAACGACAGCATGCCAGTGTCCTCCAAACATTGCCTGAGCTTGAAAAACAATGTCTCACACTTCCGTGTGTTACTATTTTTGAATGGTATTTAGATGCTGTTATAAACATTTATCATTATGAACTTTTCTCGATCAATGGGTAATAAAGTCGAACCACAGTCACGGGAGGGGCCTGGCACCTTCTGACATTAAAGGTGGCCTCGTGTGCAGAAGAGTTAGGCAAAGACATCAAAGTTATCTGACTGTTGGTTATACCCATTCCAAATCCCTGGCTTCTTTTGTCTTTGGGGAAGAGGCTAAGGAAAGATACCAACCCCCTTCCATCAGTAAGGGAATTCTGCTGTAGTGGATAGTAGGCTTGCCGCCTTGCACTTTTGCCCTTGTTGACTCGTAATTGTCACAGGGAAGGTTCCACTTGGGGAAAAGAATATCCCTTTGACAAAAGAGATGAGCTACAAAAAGCCCTTAACCTTTATTCTGGATTTTATAACCACCATTATCACACTCATTCTAATCTTGTACAACTTTAAAAAACCGAATAGTTGCTGAAAAGCTAATCACCCAGGGATGAGACCCAAGGCTGGAGCATTCTTCTGAAAGGATAATGTTTCAGAACAACATTGGAAGGTGAAACTAGATCTTGCCAATGAAGTCCTCAGCTGGTACACAGTGTTTGCTACCATTGTTTTGCCTGTGTGAACCCTGCAACTAAACGGGGTGGACTGGTCTACTTTGCAACCTGAGCCCAGTGCCGTCCTAATACTCCCAGTACCCAGCCACTGCCAATCTTGCTGGAAGCGTGTGTGGATGCTGTTTGACAGCATCTCTCTATGGGGGCGGGGGTGGGGTGGGTGGTGGTCACTCTGAATAATCATTAACCCTCTTGCTGTGGGCTTCCTACTCTTGTTGCTGCCTGTTGCCATTGTCCCCTGGATCTTGACAAAAGGCCAGTGACAGGGCACCCCTGCATACATTCAGCCACACAGTGGGGGTCATTGGGCTGCACTGTGAGCCAGCAGCCCGCACACAGACTTCCAGAATGTGCCTCCACGGATGCCCTTCTTTCTCTAAAGCTATTTTGTACCAAAGCCACGGCTCCATGTTCATTTTCTTTCTCACTTTTCTTTAACTGGAACCACCAGACTTTCTCCTGATGCCCATTCCAGAAAACACTTCCACTAAAGAAGGGTGTGTTTGGGCGGTGCCTGTGGCTCAGTGGGTAGGGCGTCGGCCCCATATACTGAGGGCAGTGGGTTCAAACCCGGCCCCAGTCAGCTGACAACTGCAACAACAACAACAAAAAATAGTCAGGCATTGTGGTGGGCCACTATAGTTCCAGCTACTTGGGAGGCTGGGGCAAGAGAATTGCTTAAGCCCAAGAGTTGGAGGTTGCTGTGAGCTGTGACACACAGCACCCTACCGAGAGAGACAAGTAAGACTGTGTCTCAAAAAAAAAAAAAAAAAAAAAAGAAGGGTGTGTTTGAGGGCTAGGTTTTCTTATTTTCCCAAGAGCCAGGCTGAGGCTACACTTTGGCTGCACCTAGAGCCCAGAGCCCTGGCCTCCTAATAGAGGCCTGAGTGCTCTGCTGCCTTCTCTAAGGCGTTATCCTCCTAACTGGCATCTCCTGGAGCTTGCTTTTATTTTTGCCCCCCGGCCTCCATGTATAAGACATTGGAGGGAGAGGATGGAGTCTGATGGAGACTTCTGATGAAGTCTCAAGAAGAATTGCCTGATTAAAATGAAAACATACAGTGGTTATATTGCCCACCTCACAGCGTAAGATGCCAAAAAATAACCATGATGTTTATGAAATAGAATAAAGTTACTGATTTAAAGAAGAAAGACTCCAAAACTGGCTGACCACTTGGCCAGAGATACTGCCTGCCCAGCATGCTTTTAGTACAGTGAGGTACCTCTAAACACACAGACTCCAGTTTTGCTGGTGGGGACCCTCAGACAGCCCCAGAAGAGGGTGAAATTCAACAAAAAGGACCAGGAAGGGACATCTCTGACTTCCACACATGATTAAGAACCAAGTCCATTGAGGTGAGAATGAGCACTTCCCCATCTTCTCTGCTGAGCTGTGTGAGGGCTAAGGGACAGCCTTCACCCTCATTTCTGGGTGGGAGAGCAAGATCAGAAGGTCCGGTTTGGGAGACACACGGCTGACATTTCAGCCACAGCAGCCACAGCTCCTGGTCCTCCGTTATCAAGAAAATTTCTTTTTCCACTGCTTTTGGCACCTATCATGGGGTGTCTTTTTCTAGCAAGTGTTTATAACTCATTGCTGTCTTACTTAACTAGAGAATGATTTCAGAATTGGAAGCATGCTCAGAGATCCTCCCAAAGTCCACAGACACTAGAATACAAGGACACTTCCCATGTGCTCGGATATCTGGGTGATTTGGGGCACACTGACACCAATCGTTCTGGAAAAACAGCTCTCACCTGCAGCATTCAGAGCCCTTTACTCACCCTGTCTCTTAGCTGTCTTATCACAGTGAGGTAGGTCACAACCAGAATCCCTATTGTGCAGGTGGGAAAGAAGAGGCAGAAGGAGAGAGGAAGAAGCAGAAACACAATACCCCTTCCTGCTGGTTACCCTCACTATCAAACTTCACAGCTGCCGCTTGCTTTGGCCAGCACCTCTGGTTGTTTTGCACGGAAATCTAGAACAAGAAAAATACATGTCTTCATAACTTACCCAGAAGAGCAAGCTGGCCACGAGCTGGCTGGTTGTGGTTTCCTTAAGGCAGAGCAAGTATTTATTCCCAGGGCCGTCGTCCTCGGAGCCGGAAGGGAAGGTCCTTGCTGAATTCACTGTTCTCCTCCTGCCATCTTGTGGCTGAGAGTGGAGCATACGTGCACGTTTCAGTCTCATCGCCCCACTGGGTCATCTTCAGAGGTTTGATAGGGTAAGGGGAGAAAGAGGGAAAGAGAGAGGAAAAGGGAAGAGAAGAGGGTGGGGAGATAAAACATAAAACACCTGTATGTGGCTTTCGTGGTGTGTTCTCCTCTAGGTTACCTCGCCCTTGGCTCAACTACACAGCTGCATGGCGGAGACACAGCAGTTCAGTTCCATGGACGTTTTCTGGAGTGCCTGCAAGGTGCTGGGCACTGTGCTAAGGGCCTGTTGCTCGAAAGATCCACTGTCACTGCTCTAGAGAAATGTATCAAAATTCACTTTATTATGCCCCCACACCAGGTGCCATTTTCACTTGCCTCCTTCCCCTTCTCTCTCTCTATGGCTGGTCCCATCATTTCATCACTTTTATTTATGCACAGGATGAAGGGAAGGCACCTGTGAAAGTGCCTTCCGAAAACGATCAAATATCGTTTTCTCTTTCCCATACCATTTGTTAAAATTAAACTTTTGTTGCGAGGTAAGTATACATTCACACACAGTTACTGGAAATAATACAGAGAAATGACATGTAAGCTTAACCCAGTTTCCCCCAATGGGAACAGCTTGCAAAACTGTAGTACACTATCACAGCTGGGATGTGCCCTTGACAAAGTTAAGGTCCAGGACGTTTCCATCCCCAGAAGATCCCTCCCGTTCGTGTATAACTGCATCTATGTCCCTCCCACCACTCTTAACCATGTACCTAAACCCTGGAGACCACTAATCTGTTTTCCACTTCTATAATTTGGTCATTGCAAGGATGTTGCACAAATGGAATCATACAGTCTACAATTGGGGGGGGGGGAGATTTTTTTCCCACTATGTGTAATGCTCTGGAGATTCAGCCAAGTTGTGTGAATCAATAGTTTGTGCCTTTTTATTACTGACTACTTTCCATGGTATGGATGTACTACAATTTGTTTAATGATTCAAGTTATTTCCTGTGGCATAAATGTACAAGCCTATAGTTGCTGGATCATGTGGTAGTTGTGTATTTAATTTTTAAAGGCTCTGCCAAACTTTTTCCAGTGTGACGCTATCATTTTGCATTCCCACTAGCAATGTTTGAACAATCAGTTCCTATGGCTCCTCACCAATATTAGTGTTGTCACTATTTTTTATTTTAGCCATTCTGCCAGATGGGCAGTGCTCTCTCATTGAGATTTTAACTTGCATTTCCCAGTGGCTTATGATCTTGAGCATCTTTTCATGTGCTTGTCCTCTGTATGTCACTCCAGTGAAATTTCTGCTTGTCTTTTGTCCATTTTTAAATTAGACTGGTTTTTAACTGATGAGTTTTTTTTTTTTTGGCCAGGGCTGGGTTTGAACCCGCCACCTTTGGCATATGGGGCTGGCGCTCTACTCCTTTGAGTCACAGGCACCTCCTAACTGATGAGTTTTGAGAGTTTTAAAAAAATATATTCTAGGCCAGGTACTCAGACTACGTGCACATAGAGATATCTGGATTGTGGGATGTGTGGTTTGCAGGTATTTTCTCCCAGTCTGCACTTGTCTTTTCATCCTCTTAACAGTTTTTCATGGAGCAAGTTTTCACTTTGATGAAGCCTGATTCACCAATTTTTCCTTTTATGGATTGTGTTTTAGATGTTAAGTCTGAGAACTCTTTGCCTAGTCATAGATCTTGAAGATATTCTTTTATTTTGTAACATTTTATAGTTTTACATTTAAGTTTGTGATTGATTTTGAGATAAATTTTATATGAGGCATGAATTCTAGGTAGAGATTTGTTCATTTGCTGTATCTTTGGATTCCAGCACTCTTGTTGAAGAGTCTACCCTTCCTCCATGGAATCGCTGTTATACCTTTCTGGAAAATCAGTTGGGCATATTTGTGTGGGCTTATTTCTCAGATCTCTATTCAGTTTCATTAATCTCTGTGACAATCCCTCCACCTAACCACACAATCATAATTATTAAAGTTATACTATAAATCTTTAAATTGGGTAAAATGATTCCTTCCACTTTTTTCTTATTTTTTTAAAATTGTTTTAGCTTTTCTAGGTTTTTTTTTTTTTTTGGCCTTTCTTTACAAATTTTAGAATCATCTTGTCTAAGTTTACAAAATTCTTGTTGGAATTTTGGTAGAAATTATTAAACTTGTATATCCATTTAAGGAGAACTGTCATCTCTGCTATGGTGAGTCTTCTAATCAATGAACATGGTACATTTCTCCATTTATTTAGATCTTTTTTGATCATCACTGGTATTTTGTAGTGTACATGGTTTGTTAGATTTGTACCAAAGTATTGATTTTCTTTTCTTTTTTAGTAATTGTAAATGGTATTCTCTTTTTAATTTTAATGTCTGTGTTTGCTAATACATACAGAAACACAATTGACTTTTGTATGTTTATCTTGTATCCTGTAACCTTGCTGAACTTGATTATTAGTTTTAGGGACTTTATTTACAGAGCCCTTGAGATTTTTTTTCTACATAGACAATCATGGTATTTGCAAATAGAGGCAGGTATTTTTTTAATACTTCCTTTCTATTTGGCTATTATTTCCATTTCTTGCCTTACTTCATCAGCTAGAACTTACAGTAATGTGTTGAATAAAAAGTATGAGAATGGGCATCCTACCTTGTTCTAGATCTTAAATTGAACCAGCCTTGCATCCTGAAAGACACTGTTCTTGGGTATGGTGTATAATTCTATTTATATATTACTGAATTATATTTGCTAATTTTAAAGGATTTTTGTGTCTCTTGATATATATAGATAAATATGTATATATGTGAGAGAGATTGTGATCTTTGGGGTTTTTTGGGGTAACTCTTCATCTGGTTTTGAAGCAAAATAACTCTGGCTTTATAAAATGAATTGGGAAGTGTTCCCTCTTCTGTTTTCTGAAAGAGATTGAATGGAATTTACGTTAATTCTTTTCTGAATATTTGATAGAATTTTCCAGTGATATCAACCTGGACCTGCAGACGTCTTTGGGGGAGATTTTTTAGGTACTAATTTAATTTCCTTAATAGTGATAGGGCTATTCACATTATCTATTTTATATTGGGTGAGTTAGGGTTAGTTGTCTTTATAGCAGCAGTTACAGATATATGCTTTTTTCTTACTCTTGTTAAAAAAAAAAAAACTATTCCTTGAAGTTAACGGATTTTTAAAATACTTACTAGTAGCATACTACTGAATCATTTCTATAGGAAAAGCTTGGCAAACTTAGGACAATCAAGGTTTTTGAAAATTGTTTGTCAAAGTACATAACTCATCTTTAAGTTCAGCAATTGTATTATACACTTTGCTGTGAGCAATTCAAAATCCATTATGTAAGTACAAAGGAATGTCGTCATTTTTTTTCATGGCTTCTGTGATGACTGACCATAAATACTAAGTGAGTGACTTCACCCTGGACCTCTTAATGTACTTTGCTATAAGGTCAACTTGATGAAATGGCCTTCCTTGAGATTAGCCCTACTCCTATATCCCCAGTGTTTCATTTATAAAATGCTGTTAAAGATTCTGTTACTGAAAGGTTGTGTCTTTGTAAAATTATGCATGTCCATGACATTTTGTAACACTCAACTTAGTGTGAGGTGACCCACTGCTGATGAGTGGACAAGTGAGGGCGTCTCTGCACTGTGAAAGCTGCCTTTCCCTAGGCTGGAAGACGTTAGGCCATGGCTGTCTGAGAGTGGCCCCAGAGAAGTGTTTAGGACCACCTTCTTATTCTTAAAGAAATAATATAATAAAATAGGATTTCTTATGCTTTCTTCCTGTATCCCAGGGACCACCGAGAGCTCCTGTGGTGTGCCCACCCTCCAGTTTGGTGACCACTCCCCCATACTTGTACTTTCAGTGTGTTAACCTCAGCCGCTCTCAGCAGCACCATGAATTACAGTACTTTGTTATAAGTGCAATGGCCTCACTTGAGATGAGGATTTCCATTAAATCCATTTAATGGAAAAAGGAGAGACAGACAAAGGCAGAGAGAAACATAAAGAAGTAAGAATTGCTCCAGTGAAATCTGATCTGTGAGGTTACCAGGCAGTTTTAGTGTTTTAGTTCAACTCCTATTTAAATCTAGTTTGCTTTATTCTTCTTATTTCAGCTTAAAAATAAAAAAAAAAAAAAAACACCTCAACTATGTTTCACATGCCTCTCAAAGCTGCCTTAAGTTGTGGGGGAGGGGAAGGTGATAAAACTAATACACTAAAACTACTTTGGGGGGGCTGGGTGTGGTGGCTCACGCCTGTAATCCTAGCACTCTGGGAGGCTAAGGTGGGAGGATTACTTGAGCTCAGGAGTTGGAGATGAGCGTGAGCAAGAGTGAGACCCTGTTTCTACTGAAAATAGGAAAAAGTAGCTGGTATTGTGGTGGCACCTGCGCTTGCCCCACCAGAGTCCTAGCTACTTGGGAGGCTGAGGCAGAAGAATGGCTTGAGCCCAAGAATTGAGAGGTTGTAGTGGGCTATGATGATGCCACTGCACTTCAGCTGGGACAAGAGTGAGACTGTCTCATCAAAAATACAAAAAAAAAACTACATTGGGATATAACTTCGATTATTTGATTTCTCCACACAAGTTCTTAAGGAAAGCACGTGTTACTCTATGTTCCTGATTTTAATCAATAAGTTCACTAAAGGCACTTATTTAAAATACAAAATTTAAGGCCTTTCTATGAACATTCAAGTTCAGTAAGTTTTACAGGGATTCAAATAATCTGTGTGAGCTTCCTCGGTGATCCTGATGACTCTCTAGGTTTGGAGAACAGTATAATAAATTATCTTTAATTAATCACCCAGCAAACAATGTCAATGGCTAATTCTACTGCTTAAAAGCTCATTACTGCAAGGAAAATGGTGTTTAAAAAGTGAAAGATTTTGGTGGGGACAAGGTGGCTCACACCTATAATGCTAGCACTCTGGGAGGCCAAGGCGGGAAGATTGCCTGAGCTTACGAGTTCAAGACCAGCTCTGAGCTAGAGTGAGACCCCCATCTCTAAAAATAGCTGGGCATTGTGGCAGGTGCCTATAGTCCTAGGTACTCGGGAGGGTGAGGCAAGAGAATCACTTGAGCCTAAGAGTTGGAGGTTGCTGTGATCTATGACGCTACAGCATGCTACTGAGGGTGACAGGGTGAGACTCTGTCTCAAAAAAAAAAAAAGTGAAAGACTTTACTTAAAATTTGCTATGATGTTGACATATTTGGTCAGATTCTATCAGTGAATGACCATGTCCTCAGCACACCAGGTACCTCAGGGTACCCTCTTTGGGAACTTCCTGGGTCACTGAGAGCCCCCAGACCTCGCTGAGAGGGGGGGCCGTGCAGTTCACCCTCAGCACTTCCAACAGCAGTGCCTCGGCCAGCACCTGGAGTTTGTTACAGTCCACAGAGCAGGCAGTCACTCTGAGCCCCTGGAAGGGGTAACTCAGGGGTTCTGAACCTGTGGTCACAGGCCCCTGGAGAATCTATGCAAAAGTTCAAAGGATCTTTGTGCAGAGTTTGGCTATTCTGTCCTTAGAGCAGAGGTTTCTGAGCCTTCATCCCTCACTTCTTGTGGAGGCCGCAGCCACTGGAGGGTACAGTCTCAGCCTGGAGAATAAGACTGAGGATTCGGATCACTCCCCTGCAGTCTCTTCTCATGGTGAAGGCTTGTGCTGGGGAGGACCCAAAGACCACTCTCCACTCATCTTTACCTGAGGAATGGGCAAGAGTGGGCATCCCTGTGACCCAGCGTCTCTCAGAACTGGAAGGGAACTTGAGGATTGTGATGGATAACAGTTAGAGCTAATGAATGCCTCCTCCGTGCTGAGGGCTTTGGGTAATCATCTCTGATGCACACCACACCCTGCAAGGTGGGTATTCTTTTTACAAATGGAGATTGGAGGTTGAGCAAGGTCAGATGACATGCCAGGTCAGACAGCTATCGGGAGCAGTCATTTAACCCAGATTTCTGACACCAGGCAGGAGCCAGTCTGAGCTAGATGAACGAGATAGTCACGCTCCACAGAAACTGGCCTTTGCCCCAATCACAGAGATTAGACCCCCGCTGGCCTCACTTGGTCTCCATCCAGACCCTTTCTACCACATGCATGGCTTGGGAAGAGGGTCACACAGAAGATGGCAGGCAGGGTCCCGGGAACTTTGGTGGGGTAAGTGCAGGCTACGAGGTAGAGAACAAGTTGAGGACACCCTCTCCCCACCCCTCCAGTGCTGGGGCACAATTTCTAGCCTTGAGGCAGAGTTGAAGGAGCCTGAAACTCAGTGGCACAAACGAGACAGACCAGAGCCTTGGAGGAGAAAGCTCTTCCTAGACCAACGGTCAGGGTGGGTCTAGAGAGACTCAGGCTGCAGATCCAGTTCAGCCTGAATAAGGAACCCAGCCAGGGCCTCACTAGGTCACGGTGGGAAGGAGGACCAGTCCTCAGCCAGGCATCAGGTCACCCTGAGGCCCTAACAACAGCTCTTGGTGTCAGTAGCCTGCCCTCCCCTTCTCCGTCCCCCTGAAGGAGTCCCCTCTCCAGCAGATTACAGCAGATCCTTCTCATCCTCCTTCTCCAAGTGTGACTGGAGGCTACAAAGTGGAGGTCTAAGGTGGAGGTTTAGCCCACCCATACGTCAGGTGTTTATTTTGCCCCAAACTTAGTGTTGTTTTACCATGGTTCAGAGCTTATTTTTGTCCTGTTAAATCTGATTAAGTCAGTACCACAAATGTATAAGCAATCATTTTTAACTCTACAAACTATGTTACTCTAATCAACAGAAATCAACGGATACTTTTTTTTTATTTTTTTGCAGTTTTGGCTGGGGCTGGGTTTGAACCTGCCACCCCCGAGATATGGGGCTGGCACCCTACTCCTTGAGCCACAGGTGCCACCCTCAACTGATACTTCTTTAGCAATTGAATTTTATATCCTGCATGTTACAGAGTTTGGTTTAAAACATGATGGGTTATTAGTGCAAAATGAGGGACCTGTTTTGATGACAGCAGCAGTTTTTATGCCACACGCCCCGCATTTGGGGTTCTAAAGAGAATTGTTAAGTCTGGGAGGGCCAAATTATACCCTGTTTCTCTCAGAACAAAAGAATAACATTCAGGTCATTACAGCTCCTTCTTCTGGATTTCCAGAGCATTGGAACCTTCTCCCAGCACTGCACGCTCTGTTCCGGGTCCTTCTCTCTCCGCCTCCCTGTCTCCTGCAGACTAGGGCTGGGCATTCTGCATCTTCCCAGACAGTGTCTATCCCGCTGCACTTTTGCTGCCTTTGACTACACATCCTGACTAACATGAGTTCCCTTGGTCTTCCCCAAATATCTGGGCAAGACTCCTTCTTGCTACTTATCGCATTACATTTCTGTGTTTCTCCTAAAAGATCACGAACCCATCATCATGGCTAGGGAATTTGTCTCATCCACCTCAGTGTGCCTGGCTCCTGGCACAAAGTCTTTAGCAAGTAAGTGATGAATGAATGAGTGATTAGTGAATAGTTGTGTACTATTTTTAATAGCTTTATGTAGCTACAATCATGTACCATGAAATGCAACCATTAAAAGCACACAGTTCGGTGGCTTATAGTATCCTCAAAGAGTTGTACAGTCATCACCAGGACCTAATTTCAAGTGTTTTCATCACCTCTAAAAGCAACCCTGTACCTTTGGGAATTATTACTCTTTGAGGCATTACTTTGAATCTCTACAGATTTTGTGTATTTTGTCATACACAGGGAGTCACGCCCTGTGCCCTCAGCGACTGGCTTCTTTCCCTCAGCATAATGTCTTCAAGGTTCATCCACGTTGTAGCAGGTCTCAATGCAGCATTTTTTATTGCAGAATAAAATTCTTTTGTGCGGACATACCAATTATGTTTATCCATGTATCAGCTACTAAACATTTGGGGTGTTTCCACTTTGGAGCTAATGTGAATAATGCCATCTATAAACGTTCACGTACAAGTTTTTGTGTGGACATATAGGTTATACTGTAACTTTATGCTTAATACTTTGAGGAACTGTCAAACTATTTGTTGAAGCTGCACTGTTTCACAATTTGTGTATGAGGGTTTCACAATAGTATGTATGAGGGTTCCAATTTCTCCACATCCTTGCCATTTTGTTTTTCTTAGAGACAGGGTCTTGCTCTGTCACCCCAACTGGAATGCAGTGGTATGATCATAGCCCACTGTAACCTTGAACTCCTGTGCTCAAGTGATCCTCCCACAATCAGCCTCCCGAGTAGCTAGGACACATGCCACAATGCCTAGCTAATTAATTTTTTATTAATAGAGACAGGGTTTTACTATGTTTCCAAGGCTAGTATTGAACTTCTGGCCTCAAGCGATCATCCCACCTCTGCCTCACAAAGTGCTGGGATTACAGGCATGAGCCACTGTGCCTAACCCTGGCCAACATTTTAAATTATCTTTTTTTCTGATTCTAGCCATCCTAGTAGGGTTCAGTGGTATCTCATGGTGATTTTGATTTGCATTTCCCTAATGACTTAGGATATTGCATATTTTTTCATGTGCTTATTGGCCATTGGTATCTTATACTATCTGATCAAATTATAACATCTCAGAGCTTCACAGAAAAGAGATCTTAGATGAGGCCCAAACAGTAATGTTAAGTGACTTGTCCAAGGTTATGTACATAAGGTTACAGAATGTTAGTAGGAGTTTGGGGTCTCGAGTTGGTCTCCTAAGCCATGCTCTGTCTTCCCCCCTGCTCTCTGTATCAGGGTGCCTCTGAATCCCCACCCCAGCAGAGGGTGAAGTGGCTGGATTCCACATGAGTCAGAATTAAGCTGTGGTGCTGCTTAATTTTATACTTTACCTTTTCTTCTTTGGTTGATTTGATTTCATGTCTGAAAATGGTATCCTCTAGGTACAGACTTTATACTTAAGAAAAATGTTTTTATAACTTGCATCTGCTTAAAATTTTAAGTAACTGATGGCTGAAGTCCAAGCATTAAGTAATTCTTACCAACCTGAGTACTGGGGAGGATGGGTTTAACGTCACAGGATAAATTTAAACCTGTCTACCTAATATTTTCACTGCGACCAAGAACATGAAAACAAAGTTTAAAAGTATTTAAAGTCAAAGGATGGAGTGGGGGCAGTTAGAGCGTAAGTTATGAATGTTGGAGTGTAGGGGGGCATGGAAATGTGTTGGTATAGCTAAGCCTCCTTGGAATACCCCACATGTGTCTGGAGATAACGCTGAAGAGAGAAGCCACACTTACTGGGACTTTTCAGGGAAGATTAAAGTCTTCAGACAAGAAACAGAAGTGAAAAGGGCTACCCCGAGGCTTGGCTGGTAGGTAGCCAAGACAGGCCAGATCGTGCCACCCACCCGAATCCCCACAGCTTATCAGAATGTAATTTTATTTCTTGCTAATGCAACATTTGCCATGGGTGGCTCAGGATTTCCATGTGTTGGGCTCAGCATTCTGGGTGATTTTATCTTGAGTATATATGTCTCGACATGTATTTCCAGGTTTCCCCTGCAAGAGAAGAGAGATCTAGAAGCTTTCAAAGCAGCCAATAAGTGCCCCGCCTTGGAATGATATGTGTCCCATCACCTCTGTTCTTGACCCATTGCTCAGAAGTAGTCACATGGGCCTTGCCTAATTGTTAAGGGGCCAGGAAATGTGACCCTCCTGTGTGCTTGGAAAAAGAAAACTGGAAATGTCTGCACAGCTGGAGAAAGGGCCTTTTTATGCATCCTGCATCTCCTAGGGAAGCACTTGTAGGTATCTTTGTTTCTGTGAGAGTAAAATCTGGAGGTGAGACTGGAACAAAGGGGGGAGATTCACGCTGAAGATGATCAAATTACATTTTATGAGCTATATCATCTATATTCCAAGTATTTACTGAGTTTATGATTTGTATCCTTCAAATATTAATGAAGTCTTAGCTGAGATTTGGGGAACTCAACAATTGTGGCTCATCCTAGTCTGAGGCAGAGTCTGGAGAAAGTGATTTTAAAGGCAAAGGAGAGCCATGTGTTCCAGAAAAGGTTGGCCAGTCTTAGGGATTCCAGTTCTAATTTTTATGTAGACTGCTGACCTTTCCTTAAGGAACAATACATGTATTTCATTCATCAAGCACATCCTGGATCTCAACTAAGTTCCAGGCCCTGTTCTGGAAACTATAGCAATGAACACATCATGCAAGTCCCTGTTTGGGGGGAGTTTATATTCCAGTTGGAGAGACAGACAGTAAGCAAGTAAACAAAAAAGTGAGCATGCATGATCAACGTACAGATTCTCAAAATAACTACATTTAAAAAGCTTTTACATCATTATATCCCACAAAGCGTCTAGCAGAGTGCCGTGCTGTAACAGGCACTTAGCAATGTTTATTAAATAAAGAAGGAGCCAGCGGAATGAGAATTATCAACTATCTACTGCATTCCCAAAGGCTAGATCATCCTATAAGACTTTCTGGAGTCATCTTCAGTCCCAGGGTGAGTCATAAGGACTGGAAGACTCTAGAAATGATCCAGTTATGGTAGAAACACTCAGGACAGGCTAAGAGTGCTGGGACCATATTTGCTCAAACTGCTCCTATCTTCAGATGGTCAGATCTGCTATTTTTCCAGAACTAACCATCCACCACGTCTTGTCCTGCACTGATACTTACCTTGAATTATTTCCCAGTCAGACATCAACGTGATTCTAGAGTCTATCCCTTCTTTTATGTCCCCAGCATCACTGGCCCTTGTCAATTGCAGCTGCGTGATTGCCTGAGACAGTATCACGGCAGGAAGGTATTTTGAGATTGGAGGACCAGGTTGAGATCAGTGCCATTTCAGACACACTGAGTTTAAGGAACATTCAAGAGGAGAGATCGGGAGACAGCTGAAATCCAAAATAGGGGACTGGGGGAGTCAGAATAATCAGCCTCAGTTGGTGTTTGTTGCTATGGACATGAGAAAAGTGTGAAGATGATGCTATGTATGAAAGTACTTTGTATAATATTGAGTTGTTGTTTTTATAATTACCATTTTTAAGTGCAGCTGAGAAAGAACTGAGGAGGTGAGAAAAGGAAAAGGAGCCAGAAGATCTCAGAGGAGGAGCTGAGAGGCAGGAGGAGAGCCGAGAGAGGAGAGTCCCAAGGGTGGGGCTGGGTGGCCAAGTGCTCACTGCAGCAGGAAATAAAGAGGATGGGGCAAGCCCTCTGCACTCAGCAATTACAGCTCAGGGTTGGCCAGAGACAGGAAGAGAGGTTGCACTAGGTAAACTGCTGCCATCTTCTCCTGCATTCAAATTCCCATCCAGTTTAGCCCCACTTTCCCCCATCTCAGGGCACACTTAAATTATGGTGATCAAAAACAAGAGTTCAAAAAAAGAATATACTAACTGTGCTTTAAACTCCTTTTGAAAATAATTTAATTAATGATCTTTAAAATTTTTTCAGGGCACGCCTAAGCTCCTCTCCTGGCACACCAGTGGAAAATCACTGCTTTATGCCATTAGTAAAAGACTCAGCCTTGTCCAGCTGTGGTCCAGCAATGAGGGACCTGTGGCTCCTTCAGTGAGTCTATGAGGTAGAAGCCATTTTTCATAAAACCACTAAGACATTATCTACCTCTCATTCTCTCATAAGTATACAGTTGACTTTTCCAGAAGTGATGTAAATGTGTGACATCCAACAGACTGAGTGCACAGGCGGATGTCAGAATCTAACTGGATTCTACCAAGCCATACGTTAGCAAAAACTTAAAACAATGCCACTCTTCTCACTATTTTTTCCCCCCAAAGATTTATTTTTCATAATGCTGTTTATGTGATGGTATATTGTTATTTTTATTAATTATTTAACAATTGCTCATTTTTTATTTCTAATACTGGATTGATTGTAGTATACCTCCCCCACATATAAAAGCTTTTTGGGGTCTGCAATAATTTTAAGAGTAGAAAAATGAGACTATTGCCACTGCTGAGTTCCTCACTTTCTTCTAGCTCTAAGCCCTTCTCTGACCCCCTCTGCTTCTCCTAACGCAGCTCTTCTGCTGTGCCCTGACACTGGGTCTCTCACCAGGACCCTGGTTTCCTGCCCCTGCTTGAACTTTTTGCAGCCCCTCATTGCCAATCCTGAAAATGCTGGTTGTTTTGCACCTCCCCGGGGGCTGCCTGTGCTAGGAAGGGTCTGGGGACTGTGCCTCCTAACTGCTCAGTGCTCATGCTGCCTGCCCCCAG
Organism: Galagoides demidoff; assembly: GCA_963574575.1. NCBI lineage: Eukaryota > Metazoa > Chordata > Mammalia > Primates > Galagidae > Galagoides > Galagoides demidoff. Next base: position 23,613 of record CAUYQV010118958.1, read on the forward strand.
CTGGGCCTTGCGGGCTATTTCCATCATCCCTGGCAGAACCCCTCTCTTTATAGGGACCTCTGGCACATCAAGCTGTGTTAACGGTCCCCTTGGTTATGACACATCGATGCTCCCTGTCCATGCAAGGCTCCTCTTCTGTTTATTTTTCTTCTCTCATCTACCATGCCCGTCTCATTTCCTTCCTCCCAGAAGCATCTTCTCTAGTGTATTTATGTTGTATCCCTCTCCTCTGTCTTCCATAAACATATTTGTGCATCTCCTAGAAAAATCTTTTATGTTGTTTTTGAGTGTGGGTTTCTAAATTTATATTAATGGTATTGCATCTGATTTTCCCTAACATGGCCTCTGGGCTTTGTCTATTGCTGCCACGAGTAAACTTAGATCATGGCTTCTGACCCCTGCAGAAGGTTCCAGGGTAGGCAGAGTCCACCCGCCTAGCCATTCCCCCAGGGATGGACACCAGGTAGCCTGCAGTTAGTCTGTCTGTTTTTGTTTGTTTGTTTTTTGACAGTTTCACTTTGTCACCCTCAGTAGAGGGCTGTACCAACACAGCTCACAGCAACCTCAAACTCTGGGGCTCAAGTGATTCCCTTGCCTCAGCCTCCCAAGTAGCTGGGACTACAGGTGCTCACCACAACACCTGGCTAGTTTTTTGTTTTGTTTCGTTTTGGTTTTTGTATTTTTTAGAGACAAGGTCTCACTCTGGCTCAGGCTGGTCTTGAACCTGTGAGCTCAGGCGATCCACCCTCCTCAGCCTCCCCGAGTGCTGGGATTACAGGCGTAAGCCAGCAGCCTGGCCTTAGTCTAATGTTCAGTTTTCTCATTGAACAAAAAGATTGGTAGTAATAATACCAGAATTATTGGGAAGATTTGTATTTCAAAGGTTGCCAGTCACTGTGACTCCAGTTCTATGCAGTCATATGCGGTGCTGTGAAAACAACATCCTTTGTACATGCCCCCAAACCCACATCTTTCCTATTTCTGCCTGCAAGACCCACAATGATTCCAAAATGGGGGCTATTGTTATTACTACCATGCAGGACAGGTGTGTGCTCTGGCAGGCCACAGAGCCCCCCAAGGAGCAAGTGCTTTGTAAACCAGAAAGGGCCCGGTTAGCTACTTGGATAAGGTTACCAGATTTTAACCTTGGTAAAGGGGGGACACCATTGGGAGGGGCAAGGCCTGGGGGGGAGAGGCCTGACAACATTGCAAACTTTGATAAGCAGTTCTTGATAATCAGTTCTCAAGAATTATTTGTTATTTTTAAAGTTTAACATTATAAAATTAACAAAAATAATATAAAACGCATATCCTGGCAAAATAGCCACATGGCAGCCAAAAACCTTATATTCCCTTCCTGTTCTACCGTGTTCCCTAGCTTGTCGTGCATTCTTTCCAAAAACTGGGGCTTTTTTAAAACGCCACAGGACGCGGAACAAATTGTTAGAAATCAGGACTGTCCCACCGAAAGCAGAACGTCTGGTCACCTTACTCTGGGGGTGGGGTGGGGTGGGTGGGTGCTACTTGTTTGTTCCAGACAGTTTGGCTCCTTCTGAGCTAACTATCCTTGCCTAGGAGCAAGGGAGGGAGCCAGTCTCCTGATACCTTGCCCAGGAGGGGAGTAGGGAGTTTACATTAGCCTTTTCATTTCCAAATGAAGTTACATTAACCTCTTCATTCCCAAATGGAGTTACATTAACCTTTTGAGCAGCTGTATATTCCCTTCCCATTCTCCCGCTGTTCCCTAGCTTGTCATACATTCTTTCCAAACATCAGGACTTTTTTAAAAGCCGGGGGACGCGGGACAAATTGTTAGAAACCGGGACTGTCCAGCCAATGGACGTCTGGTCACCTTATACTTGGATGGTGTGAGCCCGGGGGTAGAGAAGGCAGCGTCCCAGTCTCTAGGAAGGACAGGCGGGGGCACCAGGAGGGACCAGGGACGGCGCTGGTGAGCCGGTGACCGGGCGCCAGGCCCGGAGAGCGGCGCGGACGCAGCCTCAAGTCCCGGCGTGACCGGAGGCAGGAGTCCCAGCGGCTGGCGGGCTCCACGTGCTGACAGCTGTGCAGCCACCGCAGAGGCTCCGCTCCGCCTGATCGACCTTGTGCACATGAGAAGCCCTTGGGGAGTATTAGCAAGCGGGGGCCGCACGTCTCACCATATCGGACCCTCTGGACGAGGGACCCGGGCCTTATAACACCGCGCCCCACAGAGAACCGCGGTTCCCTCCAACCCCGCGCGATTCTTGGACTTCTTTTTATGTCAGTTCATCCCACTGACCACAAGATGGTGCCCTCTTTCTGGAAATCTTTGGCGTTCGCCAAACAGGCAACAATCCATTTTCTGTATTAAACAATCCTTAAAAAATGGATTTAAATTTAACAACCTGCTCCAACATTCCTTTAAGCCGGAATCCTGTGCCAGTGCTGTCTAGCCATGTAACGTGTATCTTTCCCTTTCTGCTAGAAACCATCAGTTAGACACGTCTTCCGTTTTGCATTCCTCAAAGGGCTCTAATGCCAAGCAGAAAGCAGGTGTGCATTACAGATTATGATCATAATCGTTGGTGTCAATAACAACGAATATTCATTTAAAATCCTTTACCATTTGCAAAGTGCTTTTCACCAACTATCCTCAGAATGACTCAATGGAATGGGCATTATTGTTCCCATTTATAAGATGATAAAACTAAGGCTATGAGCACTATCATGTTCAAGGTCACAAAGCAATATTGATAGAACTAAATTTTCCAGATCCTGCGCCCTTCCTACTGCAACACAGAGCTCAGTAGTCAACTGCTGGGAACCGGGAAAGTACAACCTTGAGAGAGTAAACTCCTCAGGGATACCTCTGGAAGACTCCTCTAAGTAAGCAGGAAAGACGGATGATGTCCTCAAGCCTCACACCATCACAGACAAAAGGTCAGTAGACAGGTAGAATGGACTGAACTGAGTGACCAGCTGAAGGGACAGATACGAGGTTTCCAGTGAGATGCTGGACTGAGTCAGTAGATACTTGACTTAAGGACAGATTTTATCCTTTACAAATTTTTGTTTCAGAAAAATAAACTGCTGTATGCTAATGGAGAAAACTAATCTTAATTCTGACTTTGTAAAAAGTTGTACACTCATCTCCAAAGCAATCCTTTTCTAACAGCCAAGTGACATCTTGTGAGAGATTAGTGGCTCTAATATAGGTAATTTACAAGGTCACTAACAGGCTTGCTGCCAGGCAGATTCCTGTCACTGATCAGGAACCCAAATGTCAGAAACCCAGGTCCCCAATCCTTCTGGATTTTTTTTGTTTAATCTCAGATAAAGGGCAGCCAAGAGTAGGTTCATGTCACATGGACTAGGAATACTGTTTTTGGTTCAGAGGCAGTTACATGAAAAATTTTTTCTTCTTTTTAGAGACAGTGTCTCACTGTGTTGCCCAGGCTGGAGTGCAGTGGCAGAATCATATCTCCCTGCCTTGAATTCCTGCACTCAAGGGATCTTCCTGCCTGAGCTTCCTGGGGAGCCAGGACTATAGGACTGTGCTGCCATGCCTAGATAAGTTGTTTTAATCTTTCCTAGAGACAGGGTCTTGCTATGTTGCCCAGGTGAAACTCCTGGGCTCAAACAATCCTTCTGCCTCGGTCTCCCGAAGTGTTGAGATTATAGGCATAAACCACTGTGCCCAACCGAAAGTTTAATAAATTAGTGTTCTGATAATTTTATTGACTCTAGTGGAGATCTTAGCACTTTATTACTGTTTTAGCCATTTCTGTGCCTCAGCTTCTCTGTCTATAGAATGGTAGTAACAGTAGCTATTACATAGAACTATTATTAGGATCAAAAGAGTTTATTTGTAAAGCACTTAGAGCCATGCCCAGGACATAGTAAGCTCTATCTGTTTCTGAAATGGATATGAGCCTATCCACTTACATATTTTATTTTATTTTATTTATTCATTTTTTTTTGGAGACAGGACCTCAAACTATCCCCCTGGGTAGAGTGCCATGGCATCATAGCTCACAGCAACCTCCAACTCCTGGGCTCAAGTGAGTCTCCTGCCTCAGCCTCCCAAGTAGCTGGGACAATAGGCACCCGCCACACACCTGGCTATTTTTTGGTTGCAGCCGTCATTGTTGTTTTGGCAGGCCCAGGCTGGATTTGAACCCGCCACCTTAGGTGTATATGGCTGGCGCCTTAGCCACTTGAGTCACAGGCACCAAGCCTCACGAAAATATTTTAT
>CAUYQV010118960.1:0-40990 GCA_963574575.1 Galagoides demidoff
AGACATGAAACTATAAAAATACTAGAAGACTGTGTAGGGAAAACTCTTAAAGAATTTGGCCTGGAAGAATGTTTTGTGAGGAGGACCCCCCAATTGAAACAAGACCAAAAATATATTACTGGGATCTGATCAAATTAATAGGCTTCTGCATGGCCAAGAACACAGAAAGTAAAGCAAGCAGCCAGCCTTCAGAATGGGGGAAGATAATTGCAGGATATGTTTCTGACAAAGGTCGGATAACTAGAATCTATAGAGAACTCAAACTGATCAATAAGAAAAGAACAAATAACCCCATTTCTTTGTGGGCAAGAAACTTGAACAGAAGCTTCTCTGAAGAAGACAGGTGCATGGCCTACAAACACATGAAAAAACGCTCATCATCTTTACTCATCAGAGAAATGCAAATCAAAAGTACTTTTAGATATAATTTAACTCCAGTAAGACTAGCCCACATCACAAAATCCCAAAACTAAGATGCTACCATGGATGTGGAGAGAAGGGAACAGTTCTACACTGCTAGTGGGAATGCAAGCTAATACGTCCTTTATGGATGGAAGTTTGGAGAATAATCAAGGAACCAAAAGTAAAACCTGCCAATTTTTTTTATTAAGTCATAGCTATGTACATTAATGCAGTCATGGGGTACAGTGTTCTGGTTCTATATACAATCTAAAATATTTTCATCAAATTGGTTAACATAGCCTTCATGTCATTTTCTAAGTTATTGTGTTAAGACATTTATATTCTACATTTAGAAAGATTCATAATACATGCCTTTATGTATTATATATTTATATTCTACATTTAGAAAGATTTATAATACATACCCTCATGTATGTATTATGAACCATAGCCATGGAACTACCAATCGCCCTCCCTTCACCCATCCTCCCCCCTCCCATCCCCTCTGCCTCCCCTTTCCCCATTTCTGGGGCTATAATGGGGTTATAACTTTCCTTGAAAGCTATAAATTAGTTTCATAGTAGGGCTGAGTACATTGAATATTTTTTCTTCCATTCTTGAGATACTTTACTAAGAAGAATATTTTCCAGCTCCATCCATGTAAACATGAAGGAGGTAAAGTCTCCATCTTTCTTTAAGGCTACATAGTATTCCATGTTGTACATATACCACAATTTATTGATCCATTTGTGGAAGACCTGCCATTTGATTCTGCAGTTCCTCTACTACCCAGATGAGCAAAAATCATTTACAACAAAGACATTTACACCAGAATATTTATTGCAGCCCAATTCATAGTTGCCAAGTCATGGAAGCAGCCCAAGTGCCCATCAACCCATGAAAAGATTAAATCGTAGTATATGTATACTATGGAATACTATGCAGCCAGAAAAAGATGGAGACTTTACATCTTTTATGTTTACCTGGATGGAGCTGGAACATATTCTTCTTAGTGAAGTATCCCAAGAATGGAAGAAAAAGTATCCTATGTATTCAGTACTACTATTAAACTAATATATAATCACCTACATGTTCATATGAATGATAAAACAAAACTATAATCCAGAATGAAGGAGGGAAGAGGAGAGAGAGGGGGATGGGAAGGAGGAGGACTGGAGGAAGGAGGATATTTGGTGGGACCTCATCTAATGTTCATAATGCAATGGTACATTTTAAAACTATTAAGTATGGAATATAAATGTGTTACCACAACAGATAAGTGAGGTGATGGTTATGTTAACCAGTTTGATATAAGCATTATACATTGTTTATCAAATCAACACATTGTACTCCATAAATGCACTAATGTGCACAGTTATGATTTAATGGAAAAAAAAAACTTTTAAAGTGCTTAATGCATTTCACATCTGTTTTCTCATTCTGAAAATTGGTTATTTATATTCCTTGTCTCTTTTTTTCTACTGGGTTTTGTGTCTTTGTATTATGACTTTGTGGGCAGTCCTTGCAAAATTCTAGGTATAAATCCCTTTTTGGTTTAAGATGTTGCATATGTCTTATTCTAGTTTGTTGCCTACCTGTTAACTTTTATATGGTATTGATACCAGAATTTCTTCTTCAGTAGGTCCTTGGTCTTGGGGATTTGAAGAATGAATCCATGGAATACAGATGAGTAGTAAGATAGGATTCATTTTACAAAAAATAATACAAAAAAAAAAGTATTAAATTGGATTGGCTCCTGTAGCTCTGCAGCTAGGGCGCCAGCCACATACACCAGAGCTGGTGGTTTGAATCTAGCCTGGGCCTGCCAAACAATGACAACTACAAACAAAAAATATCTGGGCATTGTGGTGGGTGCCTTCAGTCCCAGCTACTTGGGAGGCTGAGGCAAGAGAATTGAGTAAGCCCTGGAGTTTGAGGTTGCTGTGAGCTGTGATGGCATAGGACTCTACCCAAGATGATAGCTTGAGACTCTGTCTCAGAAGAAAAAAAAAGTACTAAAGCTCCTGGCAGAGGGAAAGACCTAAGTCAAAAAATTTATCTGTCTGGGTTCTTTGTCTAGGGGCATATATAGTCGTGTGGGTCCTCTGTAGTTACATTTGGCCAGGACAAGGTAACAAGTGAATGGAAGCAGTCCCACTGGGGCAAGATGAGTGAGTGCATTAATGAATGGATACAGTCCCTTCTTCTAGGGGCAAGGTGAATGGATGCATTAATGAATAGATACAGTCCATTCATGAAATTGGCCAGGCCTAGGAACCTTACATGAAATTGACCAGGCCAAGGAAATCAGGGGTCCTCCTGAATGGGGGGAACCCTGTATCATTCTTGGGACTTTGAAATGCTCACAGCGGACTAGTGCAGCTAGAGGAAGGCTCTCTAGTCTTTGGGGTTTGGGGGTTGGCATGGGCAACAGTGTGGGCTGTGCCATGCTCTCCTTTAACTAACCAGGGACTCACCGGCTTCTGCAGCACTTGGCCTCTCTGCCACACTTGGTTCTGCAGCTCTGCCTCCCCTCATCAGCTGGATGGCCAGCACTGACCAATCCAGGGTGCACATGCCCTATATCTATTCTCTGTCTCTAAGTAGAAACTCTAAACTGCTTTTAGGGAAGAAGGAGGAAAACTGGATCTAATTTCTTCCTGCTGAATAGGGCAATGATAGAAAGGAGCAATTAGGGTTTCTCCAGTGGGAGGGCGATCCAGGAGTCTTGAATAGAATCAGGTCTGGGACTGGAACCATCTTTAGTGTCTGTGGCTTGATGACATTATTTCTGGGAGATATAAATTAAAAGGCAAGGGTAGAACAGTGAGATTGAGGGGGTTAATTACAGTGTCAGTTATGTCAGGTTGTAAATAACAAAGTCAGTAATATTAAAAGAAAACTATATTAATAGTTTCTTTGTCTTCTAAATAATAACTTTAGATTTTCTTTAGGTTTACAGATGTAGGTGGACTATGGTCGATTCCCTTCACGATCTGCTTCTGTAGGAGGTGGTGGGTTCCAGGATTTTACTCGTGAATGATGTATCCAGAAATCTATTCCCATAATTTTAAAAGTGGTAGCAAAAGACAAGATAACAGAAAAGGGATTAAGTAGAATGATTTTGAAGTATTTCTTCTTTTTCTATTATCTATAAGATTTGGCATGATCTATTTTTTGAAATTATTTTTTACTTTTTTCTATAAATATTAGTTGTCTATTTTTTGAGAATTTGGAAAAAAAAAAAGAAGTTAACTGATGACTCCATACTGAACCTCAGAATCAAAGCATTCTATAATAGACATACTCTTATTTGACAATGTGAATGTTACTTTCTTTGCATTATTATTATTATTAATGCTTAATATTTCAATGCAGCAATCATCTGATTTCTTTTCTGAATGTATTTATCTTTGTTCTTTCTTTACGAGGTTTTTGTTTCTAGTCCTTATTTTAAACATTGTTATTGTTATTAAATTTTGAACCTTTTTAATTTTGTGAAGGCAAAAAGTGGAATCCTAATAAACACATGTATATGTGAGAAGAAAAAAGATAAGATAACAGAAAAGGGACCCTCCCAACTTGGGGTCAGGGAAGGTGAATTGGAGGGAAGAGTTTTGATCATAATTAGATCTCCAAGAGTCAAAAGCTCTTTCGGTTTTCAACGTGAAAATGTAGTTGGGACATTTTTAAGGATTTGTTGAAATTTAGCTAAAGAAGCAGTATGTTTTACTAATTCCATAGTTTCTTGATCTAATAATAAATCATTAGTTTAAAAAGGCCTTTTATGCAGTAGTTTAAATGGGCTACAACCAAGTTTCTGAGGCAAATTTCTTATTCTAAGGAGAACAATGAAGTAATTGAGTCTAAGGGAGCTAATTTTCTGGAGTTAGCTTTTGTTAACTGTCCTTTGATTTTATCATTCATTTTTTCTACCTTCCCAGAGGATTGGAGCCTCCAAGGGCAGTGTAGATAATATTTTCTGCCTGGGGCTTTAGATATTCCCTGTGTAACAGCTGGTTTGAAGGCAGGCCCATTATTGCTTTGCAAACTCTGAGAGTCAAACTTGGGAATAATCCACGCACTAAAGCCTTTACAAATTCCTGGGCCTTTTCTGTCCTGCAAGAGAATGCTTCAACCCAATTAGTAAAAGTATCCATAAATACCAGCAAATATTGTATGCCATCTACCTTAGGGAGGTCAATAAAATATATTTGCCAATCTTCACCTGGATATTTATCTTTTTTTTTTTTTTGTATACCTGGGGGAGCTAGATGGTGATTTGAAGGATTGTTTCTCTGACGTACCTCACAATTACTTGTTACCTGTTTTATAGTTTTAAATAAGTTTTTCCCATTAAAGAGAGCTTTAGCCACTTGATAGATATTTTCAGTGCCCTAATGAAAAGACTGATGTAAAGTTTTAAGTATTTTCCATTGACTTGCAGCAGGTAATAGCAAAAGTCCACTTCTATTTTGTAGCCAGCCTGATGGAAGTAGTAAATAGTCTCTGGAGAAAGCCCATCCCTTTTTTGTTTGGGTATTTTGAAGTGCATGACTCTCAAGTGATCCTTCCCAAATGAGAGGTGCCACAAGGGTTATTTTTCCCTTCTGTGCTGCCATTTTAGCCTCTTTATCGGCAAGTCAGTTACCTTTAGAAATATCTTCTAAGGTTTTTTGGTGTCCCTTAGAATGAGTAACTGCTACTTCTTGTGGAGCATGAACAACTTTTAATAACCTGTCTATTTCATGATGATATTTTAGGGGCGAGCCATTAGAATTTAGATATCACCCTTCCTTCCAAATGGCAGCATGGACATGCAAAATGAAGAAAGCTTATTTGGAGTCAATGTAGATACTGACTCGTTTGTCTCTTCCAATTTCTAAAGCACAGGTTAAAGCCATGAGAAACTGCTCTGGGCACCCTCAGTCCAGTTTGGGGGCTGATGGGATCACTGTCCCAGGACGCCTTTGCCTCTGGGGACAGGCTGCCTTCCAGTGGTCACCCTTGTTTTCTGGACAGAAGCCAGGTGGTTTGCCCAGTAGGTGGTGCTGCCACGGCCGATTTTTCTTGAAGTGGCCAATCTGACCACATTGGAAGCATTTGTTCTTCACTCCTTTAGCTCCCTCTGTCCCTGAATGGTGCCTGTTTGTCAGAGTGCCATTACCGGAGCTGCCATTCTTTTTTATTTCCTTCTTTCTTTTTTCTCCTCTTCCTCCTCATCGCAATTATAAAAGACCACTGTGGCTATTTTAAGAAGATTCTCCAGGTTATGATCTGGACCTACAGCCAATTTCCGGCCCACTAATGAGTCAGGTGTCAACTGAGTGTGTTTTTTCATTGCCTCCCCAAGCTGCTCAGGAAAGGCTGAGGGACTCTCATTTTACTCCTGGCTAATAGTAGATAACTTAGAATAATGCACAGGCTTTTTCTTGCTCCACATAAACCTTCCAGGATACATGTCAGAAAATGTTTACACTACCAGTCACCTTATTTCTCAGGGTCCTATTCGGGATCTTCAAAGGGAACTGCCTGCCTTCCTGTGGGGAATCTGTCCCTTTCTTCACAGGATATATGGCTATCAGTGTTAGACACGAGCCACAAATCCCCCCAATTTCTAGCCTCATCCAAGACTTCATTTTTCTCATTAAAAGTTAAAGTTTGATCTGGTCGCAGCCTTACATCTCTCCAAGAGAGGTAAAAGCTTTCTTCTAACCCTTGGAAAACATTTGTGTACTTATCTGGGTCATCAGAAAATTTTCCTAAATCAACCTTAAGCTGTTTTAAATCTGCCAGAGAAAATGGAGTGACTGCTCATGTATTTCCCCTTTCGCCACTCGCAGTCTCAACCAAGGGACACAAAGAAGGCTACAGTTGCTTTCTGGGGGTCACGACAGTAACAGAAGAGACTCTGGGGATGAACTCCTTCTTGGGGCTTTCTAAAGGCACGGAGGAAGGTGCAGGAGAAGTAGATGGCAGGTTTGAACTAGGTGGTGACAGCATCTTTCATAGGGATCCCTGGTCATTTGAGGATGTTACTACAGCCAGGAAAGTTGAATTTACCTGACAAGTTTTACACAGTTGGGGGTATGTTTCTGAAAAAAAACAAAGCCTGCACATAGATAATTTAGACAATTTTTCCTCTTGTTTACCATAATTTAGAGTTCCTCTGGTGGTTACTGTTCACTATTAGAAAGTCGATACTAAGGCCAGGCTTGGGTGCAGAAGAAAACCATACATTCCTTTCCTAACGTCTGGGGATCAAACATGTCCCAACATAGCCCAACGGGGTATTCTGATAGCACAGGCTGAAAATCAGGTATCTGGGAGCCATAGTGGTCCCAATTAATCAAAGTTCTCTTGATGAGAGAATGTGCCACCCCTCTGTGGGGTAACATATCAAATGTCTCATTTGATATAAGTTTTTATCAAATGATCTTTGACATGTCTCATTTGATGTAAGTTTTTTATCAAATGATCAAATTTTTGATGAAATATTGCTGGTATTTTATTGAGATTAAACTAAGTTTATATATTAACATGTAGAGCCACAATACTGTTATATAGCTATGTTATCACAGTTAAGAGCATGGCAAATCTTTTTTTTATAAGAGATTCTTCAAAGGAAATATTCCAAAATTATTAATTTTTCTGTTGTTGTTGTTGTGGAGACAGAGTCTCACTATGTTGTCCTTGGTAGAGTGCTGTGGCACCACAGCTCACAGCAATCTCAAACTCTTGGGCTCAAGTGATTCTCTTACCTCAGCTTCCACAAAATTATCAATATTTTTAAAAGATTATTATTGTGTATTGTGGCATGAATAATCAACAGGGATAATAGTGGGACTGGGAGATCTCTAAGGAGGTTATTGCAGTAGTATTTAAATTGATCATGATTAGTGACTTTATTTACTGTTGTGGCAGTGAGAATAGAGTAAAAAAAAAACAGATTCAAGAGATATCTGGTGGTCAAACTTTGCAGGAATTTATATGGGTGAATACATTATAATTATCAAGGATTACATATACTCGTGGCTTGGGAAACTTGGTAAATGGTGCTGGCATTACTGAATGGAGGCAACTTTCTAGAGGCCAGAGATTATGGGAGGCAAGTATGAAATCTCATGTGGACTAATATTTTTAAAGAGAAATGAAGACTCTGTTTGCCATACCTAGGAAAATGGAATCCATGTGAGATTCTAGATTCATAAGCCTTTTGAAACTCTAAATCAAACTTAATAAATATAATATTCTATCATTGTTATTATTACTACTTTTTATAGTAATGGTCACATATGACCTTTGGTTTCCACATCTAAACACCTGCACATCTTATGCATATTAAATTACAAATTAGAAATGTATAAGTTTGAATTTCAGATGTGCCATTTGATAGCTCTCAATTTTGGGAAAATCACTTAAAAATTCTTAATTCTTTCCTCATATATAAAATCAGTACAGTAGTATGTATTTCAAAAGTTCTTGTGGAGATTAAACTAAAAGTCATTTGTAGCACAGTATTTGTCCCCAAACATACATTTCTTATCTATTTCTTTTTTAAATTTCAAATTAATATGAGGACACATTTTTGTGTTTGTTATTTTAAAATTGTAAGATGTAGTTGAGCCCTTCACTCAGGAGATATGCCTTATACCTTACATTGTGCCCAGTAGGTAGGCGATCACCAATCTATTCATTTTCTAAACTTTCGTTTCATAAATGAGATCCAATTAATATTATACTAGTATTGTTGTAATTCACAGAGTAATAATGCCATAATTCCTGATGTCTCACTTCATGTACACCGATAGACCTCATTTTAGAAAATTTTCTATACTCATATAATGTGCATTTTTCCTAGAGGCATTTTCTGTTTTGACTTTTTTTTATTTTTTTATTAAGTCATTTGTACATAGATCATGAATACATTTATGCCATTGTGGGATTCAATGTGTTGATTATTTGTACAAATTGGAGTGCTTACATCCTACTGATTAACATAGCCTTCACCACATTTATCTAATTACAGTGTTCTATACCTGATAGATCCAATTTGTACTTGCAATGTGCTCCATAGGTGTTGTCCCACCATTGACCCTTCCTCTATCAACCCACCCACTCCCTTCCCCTCGCTCTCCCCTTTCCTCCTTCATCCTTTTTCAAGCATAATGGAAAGTATGCTAATTGAAAGGAATCCTACTATGAAAACTTTTGTAGAATAAAAAGCCACTTTCTTATTTATCCCTTTTCTCTTATTGATGTGTAGCTGTCACTTCACGAATATTGTTTTTATTGTAAATAATTTCACTATAAAAAAGGTATATGTTAGCAACCTAGAAATATGAGGGCTGCCCAGAAAATATCCAGCCATACATGTCTATTTTTCATAATACAGGGTTGGATGCTTTCTGGGCAGCCATTGTATATCCAAAACGCACAAGAAAATCTAAAAGTAAATGCAAAGTAACAAAGGGTGAATTCTGTTCTGGTATTTAATTTGGAATTTATAGAGAAAGAAAGAATGTGTTTACTTATTACCAGTACTTATTGTGACAGATTCCATCAGGCAACAGCAGTATTTTAAGACGATCATTCCATACTGTGCTGTCGGCTGTGATAACTAGAAATGCATATTGCTCCATGACAAGTTTTAAAAATGAATGACCATTATTTCAAGTAACAATTGTTACCAAATTGTGTGTGAAGTTAAATCTCTAGGTGAGAACTTCTGTAGTAAAAGAACCTTATGTGGAAGGAAAATGTCACACTTAAGAAGGCTAAGTTAATAGTATTTCTTGTTTTGTGTTTTAAAAGTAATACATTTTAGGGAGTTTTAGAAAATTGGAACACAGACATATGCATAAATAAATAAGAAAGAAAACCAGTAGCCAATTATCTATTAATATTTCACATGTTCTTGCAGTTTTCTTTATGAATTGTTTTAAGATAATACCATATATACATTGTTGCATTCTATTAATTGAAATTATATAAATGGAATATATATGCAGTATTGTCATTATTATTATTTTGCAGTTTTTGGCTGGGGCTGGGTTTGAACCCACCACCTCTGATAAATGGGGCTGGTGCGTTACTCCTTTGAGCCACAGGCACCGCCCATGCATTATTATTTTCTTTGAGGCAGAGTCTCACTCTTGTCACCCTGCGTAGAGTGTTGTGGCATCATAGCGCACAGCAACCCCAAAGTCCTGGGCTCATGCAATCCTCCTGCCTTAGCCTCCCATGTAGCTAGCTGGGACTACAGGCACCTGCCATGATACCCAGCTAGCTTTCTTATTTTTTAAAGAGACAGTTTCACTCTTGCCCAGACTGGTCTTGATATCCTGAGCTAAAGCAATCCACCAGCCTTGGCCTCCCAGAGTGCTAGGATTATAAGTGCGAACTTCCACGCCCAACTAAAAATTATTTTGAAGCACTACTTTTAATACTATCAGCAATTCCATCAAATTATATGTGTGTGTGTAAGTAAATCCTAATTTATTTAACAAACCAGGAATTTGTGGGCTTCAGAATTGGTTACAATGTTTACACTTTTACAAGTTAGTTGTTATTTTTCCATCCACTATATCTCATCACTTTTTCTGATACATGTTCATATGCCCACTCCAGCCATATCATTACCAGTGGCTCTGTTATATTCTGGCATGGTCTTGCCCTTAGGCCATAGTTGAAAGTTCAGTGTGTTAACATTTTACCTCAATTTTGGCTAATCCTCTCCCATTCTGAGGGCTGTCTATTTGCTTTACTTAGTGTGTTCTTGGCAGTACAGAAGCTTTTTAATTGGATCAGATCCCATGTATTTATGATCTATGTACAAATAACTTAATAAAAAAAATTTTAAAAAGAATATTAAAAAAAAATTGGCTAATCATTTCCCCCTCTTGAAAGTTTTTGGATTTATATTCCAAGAGACCATTCTTGCTCTATGGATAAAAGTGTAAGTTTAAAAACTTGAAAGCTAGGGTGGCGCCTAGGGTAGGGCACCAGCCCCATATGCCAGAGGTGATGGGTCCAAACCCAGCTCCAGCCAAAAAAAAAAAAAAGGAAAAAAAACTTGAAAGCTGTTAGCAACTGCAAATAGTGTCATTACAAGAGCAGATTTGTGGTGAAAGCCAATGAACAGCTATGTAGAGAACTATAGACCCAAGAGACAGCATTTGAATCCATAGTCCAGTTGCTCCTGAGGCAAAGTTACCCCCTTTATTTTCCATTGGATGGTTTTTCAATCCTTCTTTGGATTGATGATCTAATGATCCCCTCATTTTTAAAGCTAGTTTTAATTGAGTTTCTTAAAACTACAACAAAATGAGACTTATTTTTAAAAAATGTATTGAACATCTTTGAGCATACAACGTGATCTAAATTTGTAAATAGGTCCTCGGAATGGATGATGAAAAAACAATTTCTATATTCTTTATATATTTTGAAGTCTCCAAATAAGAAGATTTAAATGTCACAAGGTTTAAATAAACTAGACGAGACATTCTTGATGAGACATCAAGTTTTAGCATATTCCTAAAGACAATTGTGAGAAAGATAGATAAATAGAGTCAGATAAAGAAGCAGTTGAATCTCATCATTAAAGAAACCTAGAACATTATGAAAATTTCTGTAGGGAAAAGGAAACATATTAAAAGAATTGATAAAAAAACAACAGATATTCAACATTTGATATTGGTTCTACTAATTTCAAGTGATGGTAAATAACATCAATAAATCTGAGAGAACTACATTACCGTAGCATCATGTTTTTAGCATAACATAAAAATAATGCAACAGTGTCTAGAATGTCTAAATCTCCACTACTTAAGAACCTTTTCATGGTTAAACCATCATGTTTTCTCATCATGTTATAAAAATGTATTCTGACTCAGAGAATGTCTTTTTTGATATATTTTGGTCCCAAACTAATTTTATTCAGATTGATCACTCATTTTCCCTACTATAATATATTACTGCTTTATATGACTTTGTATTTTCCCAACTATAAAATCCATCTTCAAAGTATGAAGATTTTTTTTTAAATGGAGGCTATATAAAGAAAGACTAAGGCCAGGCGTGGTGACTCAGACCTGTAATCCTATCACTCTGGGAGGTCGAGGCGAGACAGGTGGATTGCTTGAGCTCAAGAGTTTGAGACCAGCTTGAGAAAGAGTGAGTCCCTGTCTCTAAAAATAACCAGGTGTTGTGGCATGTGCCTGTAGTCCCAGCTACTCAAGAGACTGAGGCAAGAGGATCACTTGAGTCCAAGTGTTTGAGGTTGCTATGAACTATGATGTCACAGAACT
Organism: Galagoides demidoff; assembly: GCA_963574575.1. Classification (NCBI taxonomy): domain Eukaryota; kingdom Metazoa; phylum Chordata; class Mammalia; order Primates; family Galagidae; genus Galagoides; species Galagoides demidoff. Next base: position 11,712 of record CAUYQV010118960.1, read on the forward strand.
CTACCGAGGGTGACAAAGAGATACTCTGTCTCAAAGAAGAAAAAGGCTAAATGTCTAGAAGTATCAACAAAAGCTTTACAAATATATTTTTGAGAAGCATCTGGGATATTATAATAATTACATTATCTATGATAATCAATAATTTGAAGTAAATGTGACTAATTTACGTTTATGTGGATAAAAATGCATCATGTGCTTGTGGTCATATTTCTTTTAACATCATATCATAACTTTGTCCCCATCTGAAGTTAATTTTGCAACTCATGCCAAATTTTAATTGGTGTAAGAAGCTTCTCTGATAGTTATCATGGTGCCTCTTATAAAATGCCCTTTGCAAATATTCATTGGTTAAACAGGAAGCAAAATAACTTCTCTCTGGTCCTATCTGTACTTCAGCCTTCAGACTATAAAATTCACAAATTATTCCCTAGTTCTAATTTCAGGCATGGAAACCTTTTGATTTAATTCACCATTCCCAAATTCCATGTGCAAATTAATAGGTTTATACCTCTGAAATAGGTTTCTTATGAAAATGTGATTTGGTAACCTACAAAAAATTACATAATTCCTTTACCAAGTAGAATATATATGCATAGTACATATAAGTCTCCATTGTTACCTACCCTCTAGAGGACATTTCCCTGAACATATCTTCCAAAATTATGCACAATTTTTTGTGGGAAATAATATAACCTTCCTGTCCATGAAACTGGTTCATATTTGCAACATTTCTTTCATTATTTACACTCTTGGTAGGCCTTATAGTACTAGATCACAGATTGAATAAAGGTGTCTGAGCTGCTCTCTCCAGGAAGATTCCCAGACTTCATTCCATCTATTCTGGTTTCCTTCTCCACTCCAGAAATACCATGATACTGAGAACCTAGGAAGTTTCCACTATAACACACAATTATTTCAGATACTATATGTAGATCATTATGAAAATTTTGACATACACAAAAATCAAGAAATGTAAAATCTGTGTGGATAAAGACATATAAAGCTCTCCCAGCAACACTGGTAAGCCAAGAGAGTGACACTTTCAAGGGTCAATCAGAAAGCACACTGTTTACTGTTTCTTGGACTGTTTCTATCTCAAAACTATAGTGACATGTGTGTGAGAGGCTTACAAGGCAGACATCTGGTTGGAAGTTAGACTAAAGGGCTTGTGTTATGATCACATTCATACTGACTTTTTTACTTTGTCTATTTATCTGAGGTAGCTTGAGGAGTCACCACTGAAGCTCTTGGAGTGCTTTAAAAACTCATCCCTCCACCAGTCTTTAGTTTTACTACTATTCCAAAAACATTGCAAGTTTAATTGATATAAAACGTAATGTAGCCCTCTTTTTAGAAAAAAATAAAAATCTTTTATTAAAGGAGATGAATTTCTAAAACCAGACTATTTATGCAATTTAAGTATATTAGATTGGGTTCCAATAAGCCAAGAATACCAGGCACTCTGGAAGGAGTGGGACATAAAGTAAAGGATGTCTGCCAGGGATGGTGAGGAAAACACAGTAGGGGAATACTGGATCTAAGGAACATACATTAGGAATTTGATGAGAAAGAAGCATTTTATAATTTTTACTTTGGTATAGTAGTATATATGCAGTATTAATATTAAAATAAAGCAACAAAGAAGTGCAACAAAGAGGCATGATAGAAAACATTTACATGAGACCTTTGAAATACATATTGGAGTGTGTCCCAAATCTTTTCTCAGTAGCTGGATTTAGTTCATTACATGTACATATATATATTCTCAGGCATAGAGGGAATAGGAAGGAGAATAGGTAAGCTTAGATTCAGAAAAATGATGAGTATTCTTGAAGATCTTGAGTACTTACATTTTCCAAAGTGAGCAAGAACATATGTTAATCTGTAGCATCGATATTCCCTAGATTAAAATTTTTATGTGAAGATATAATATTACTCTGAAACAGAGTCTGCGCCCACTAGGGCATAGTAGATTAGGTATGATATAAACTAGAAAAGAAAATTTAGTATTTAGATCAGCCGAGTTCAATAATGTCTGGTGTAAACTGTAATTTCCTAAAAGTCTTTTAGACAAGAGATCTCCACATAATTGATGTAGAATTTATTAGCATCCATAGCAAATTTACTCAAAATTCATCTATCAATTTTACATCTGTTCAGAACTCTTGCAACTGAGTCAGTCCTATGTATCTTCCAAGTTCTATTCTATTTTACCTTATTATTTTCTAGATCTTTAGTCCTGTACACAAATTTTACAGTTAAGATGGGAGGACAGAGGTAGCAATCACACATACACTCGCTGGGGAAAGATTGAAAATATTTCCCTAAGTCCCTGTAGCAGGGTTAAAATAGAAAGATGTCATCACTGTCTTTTTCCTACAGGGATTTCTTTTGCTTCAAGAAATGTTAGCTCCTCTCTGACTGAATGGCTCACCTCTAATGTTCTTTGCCATCAGCAGAAAGCTATGCCCCATTGCTTGGCACAACGTTTCCCTCTGTTTTTCTTTTTTGGATGCTGCTTCTTCCCAGCAGCTGGGGAAGCATCTTGCTTTTGTCAGCTTTTTCCTTAAATCTTGTCAAGTGGAGTTCAGCTGTCTATTAGAGCAGTGGTGATGTCATTATGTATTTTTGCAAGGGTCTGTAGTCTGAGTTTGGAAAGTGGGGGGTGGATGAGCATTATTTAAATATTTGTCACTCTGCCAAAAAGTACAGTTGAACAGCAGGCAGAATCCTCCTTCAATAGAGACTAGATAAAAAAAGATTCACTCTGTTGACAACTACAGCATGAAAGTTTCTTTCTTGGCTCTCAAAACAATTTTTATTTATTTATTTATTTATTTATTTATTTATTTATTTATTTATTTATTTATGTTTAGAACCAGAAAAAGGCATGTAATGCAATGATTTTCAAATATGTTTTAATATAACACACAGTAGCACAGCTTAGATTACAATAGTACATGCACATATAATTATATGTAACTGAAACAAAAATTTCATGAAATGCCTTTACTGATATGAGGCTTGCTGAAATTTTCTATTTGAGCATATCCTATTAGAAACATGTTTATTACAAAGCCTAATTATGATTTCAAAGCCTGATTTCAAAGCCTAATAATGTATTTATACCTGCAAATAAAAAGCATTGATCTATTCTAATAATAATTTAACTCTTTCTTTTGTGTGTATTCCTCATTTGTTCCTTTTATTTGTTAAAAGATTGATTTATTTCAATCTCCGTGAAGAGAATTAAACTCTAGGTTGACATAATTTAAAATCCAACAACAAAGAAATGTAGTCTCCTGTATTTCCTGTGTTTCTTCTGTGTATGAGAGGCAGTATGGTAAAATGAAAAGAGCACTGGGTTGGGAGTATCAGTCCTGCATCTGACACTGTTTAGCTTCAAGACTTTCAACAAGTCTTTTCCCCAACTTAGGTCTCAATTTCTTCAACTGTAATATGAGGAAATTGAATTATAGTTCATTTATAAGGCCTACTTCAGAAAGGATATTTTATATCATTTCATTTAGGGAATTGCTATTATGATGACGAGAGAAAATATGTACCATCAGCCTATGCAAGATTTTGAGACTATCATTTGTTTACAATAAGTAGTGTATTTTATGTCTAAAGTACTGTACTAGCTAGGTGAGTGACAAAGGAAATACAGTAAGCTAATACACTGGCAGAAACAAGAATATCTGAGCTCATAGAACTCTGTTTTATAAATCCAAGTTGGAAGGACTCCTAAATTTAGACTCCTGTTTGTCTTTGAGTATCACTTTTCTCTATCAATAAAAAAACCACGATAGATTCATATAATCACAATATTACAATGTCAGATATAGAAGAGATCTCTGAGATTATCTAATTCAAGTGCATAGTAATGTGGCCAAGGGTATACCTAGGCTTAACAAAGAAATGCAGGGTAAAACATTTGCATGGAATTCAATCAGCAGAGCAGGGGAAGTCAGAAATTCCCTCTAAGTGGGAAGGGACTTGTTTTTCAGCACTTCCTAATAATCAGTTATGATGAAGTTATTGAAAAGTTGATTTGGGAGCTAGAAAGTAAAAACTTTGGGGGTTGTTTAACGTTTTGGAGAATACTTTATAACCTAACTGTTTTTTCCTTTAGCCTGAATCCAAAATAAGTTCTTAACTTTAATAATAGATTTAAAGAGGTGCTCTTTCTGTTGCTGAGAGGTCTTTGCTGAGAGGCTCCTAGATCTCATGAGCAGAGTCGAAGACTATCCTGTCAGTAAGCAAAGTGGAAATGAACCTTGTCCCAGTTGTGAAAAAATGAGAAAACTGGTCAATCATGCCTTATTGGAGGACAGCTAGAAATCAAAGCAAAAACCTTTAACTTTTGAGATGGACTGGGTTATAGTCCATTATTTAACTTCCAAGAAACATAGTCAGCGATGTCCTTTCTGATTCACCCATGCAAGTTTCAACTTGTTCGGCCTATTAATGTTGCTGGGTCGGCTTCATTTATTTCCATCTGTCTGTATTTTATGTTCCTTGAATTTTGTGTATCTCAAAACTTTCATAATGATCTATGTATCTGACATAGATGTTGTACTTGCTGTGACTCTTTCCTTAGAAATGATCATTGTTAAAGGTTTGCAGATAATATGAGAGAGGAGGCACTACTTGGAATTAGCAAGCATGCTGATTTAATTAGAAATCAGGGATTTTCAGCCAAAGTTCTGCCACTTTCCATTAGGTTTCAGAACCAAATCGTTCTATTTATTTATGACAAAATAGAGTATTTAATAATGGTTGGGAAGGATTTTAACTTCTTGATTACTCATTCTAAATGAAACTAGTTTATGTCAGCAGGTAGAAATCCTCCTCTGTGAGTAATAAATCCATAAATTCCTCTTAAAGTTGCATGATTTAATGTGACTAAGTTGCCTAAATTAAACAGGTTTTCTAATGTATTTTACACATGAGTTTATGATAGAAAGGGTATGAGCAGTTTGTTTTTGAAAGCTAGAGATTGGGAACTCGAGACTCTATTTTCCATAATATAAATTGGCTGGCCTCAGAGACATTTAGTCTCCTTATCTCTTGGAGGTATTTAGTAATATAATATAGCAGCCAGAAAACTATGACTACTTGCCTGTTTTTGTAATTTAAAAAGCACATCTATTCATTTATGTACTGTATTTCTTGTAACTACTTTTACTCCACAGTGGCAAAGTTGAATAGTTGCAATAAAGGTTGTATTGCTCGAAAGCCTAAAATAGTTATCATCTGACCCTCGTCAGAAAAATTTCAAACACTCTGGTAAAATATATTATGACAATAACATCAGACAGCCAAATCAGTCTATGTATGGCAATTGAATAACCCAGAACCCATACATATTCTCTGGTCTCTTTCAATTTAAAAAGTAAAAAACTACCACAACCCTTTGAACCATATTAACCCACCCCATCCGTAGCTATTGTCCAATTTTGTGCTTCCCTTTTGCCTGATACACTTCTTTTTCACTTCCTTCCCTACTAACTGATTCCTTAAAACCATATCCTGACTTGTATTCTTCTACTGCTCTGAAACTGGCAGATAACCACCAACCCAAATGACACCGAAGTGTTTATCTTGCATAACTTCTCTGCCCTCTCTGCCGCATGTGATGTTACTTATCACTGCATCCTTGAAATGTTTTTCTTTCTTGACTTCCATGTCATCACTACACACATTTTTTAACACTGAAAAGTTTTTTCCACAGTTGCCTTTATAGATTTCTCTTTCTTGTTTGCTTTCTTAATTTGATGCTCCCTGTGTTCTGTCCTTTGCATAAAGGAGATCAGCAAAGGGAGAAAATTGGAGGCCAGTCTCATTTAGTCCCATAAATTGAATAATTTGTCCTAAGGTGCAGATCATATCTGTCTAGTTGACAATTTTCCCCAGAGATTCTATAGACATATTAAAAAATGAATTCTTTGTCTTTTCCCATCTAAATCTATTTCCTATCATAGGAAATGGTTTAACCATTCAACACGAAATATACCTCAAAAATCTTAGAGTTTTTGTCTTCTATTAGTCTTGATTGTTAGGCCTTATAGATTATAGTTATCCATCCTTATCATATATGTTCTCACCCATCAATCTCTACTACTATGCCTAGATTAATACAATAGTTTTTAACCAGTATCACTTACTCTAGGATGCTTCCCCTCCAATTCATCTTCAAAAGATTTGCAAGAGGGATATTCTTAAAAGTCAAAGTCATCTTAACTTTCCTGTTCAAAATATTCACTATTCAAGCACTGATATATTATATTATATTATAGCATTAACGATTTTACTACTGCATTTACTATCTAGCTTTATTTTGTAGTATGTCCCCAGTAGTAGATTATGTTATGTTTCTAACAATTTTCACTCCTATTCCCAGTAAAATGATTATGCATCACTGCCCATTTCTGTGTGCTGTCATATCACCTTGTGAGAAGAGTATAATACCCCATTGTGAAGTTGACTATGTGATTCACTTGGCCAGGAAGATATAAATAGAACTGGCATGATACTTTCAAATAGAAGTTTGAGGATCTTATCTATTACATGAATTCTCCAGTTCTCTCTTTTTTTTTTCCATGAAAGACACTGAGAATTTGGGATCATTCATAATCATAGAAAAACTAATCCACTCTCACTTCCTATTACTTTCTCAAGACATCATGAAGAATTCATAATTTCTGTAATAGGTCAAGTCCTCAATACCTTTATGACTATTTCCATTTTCACATCTTCTCTATAAAGTCTTTTCTTTTCTTTCTTTTTTTTTTTTTTGAGACAGAACCTCTGCTGTCGCCCTGGGTAGAGTGCCATGGCATCACAGCTCACAGTAACCTCCAACTCCTGGGCTGAAGCGAGTCTCCTGCCTCACCTCCCAAGTAGCTGGGACCACAGGCGCCCACCACAACGCCCAGCTATTTTTTGGTTGCAGCCATCATTGTTGTTTGGCAGGCCCAGGCTGGATTCGAACCCGCCAGCTCAGGTGTATGTGGCTGGCCCCTTAGCCGCTTGAGCCATAGGTGCTCTTTATGATTCCTTTCCCCACTGTCCCCCATACCTATTCCCACCTCAATTTTATCAAGAAGGTAAAATTGGCTTCCACCAAACCTATACATGCTTATGGAAATTTGCTAGCAGGAACATACTAAGAAAATTCTTAATCTTTCAGTGGGATACACCTAGTCTTTTAAGATTGCTCATTGTAAATAAAAACATTGATAGATTTGTGATAGGCAAATGGAAAATAGTCACATCAACTCCCTCTCTGTGTAACAAATGGAGTCTAAAAACTGAGAATTTAAACTTGCATTATACACATAATTAATACACATTTGTTACATTGTGATAAAAAATACCTTAATTGGGAAAAGGGAAGTCTTGTGGAAGTTATTTCTGACATTTTAGGGCCTATTCAGAGATAAATATTGCTGGATTTTTACTCGCTTTGTGTTACTGTTCTTTGCTAGTCAGTAAAGTTTGGTGTTGAGTTTTATCTATGATTCATATAAATCCGCTTTGACAATGTAACCTTTTGTGATACTACATTTTCAATGCTCGTACCATGTTTTAAAAATAAACCTCAGGGCTTAGTGCCCATAGCACAGTGGTTATGGTGCCAGCCATATACACTGAGGATGGTGGGTTCAAACCTGGTGCGGGAAACCTAAACAACTGCAACAAGAAAAAAAATAGCAGGGTGTTTGTGGCAGGTGCCTGTAATCCCAGGAACATGGGAGGCTGAGGCAAGGGAATCACTTAAGCCCAAGAGTTTGAGGTTGCTGTGAGCTGTGAAGCCACAGAACTCTATTGAGGTGACATAGTGAGACTCTGTCTCAAAAAAAAAAAAATAAACCTCAGGAAACATAATCGTCAGTGTTAATTCATGGTCATATTCATTCATTCATTCATTCATTCATTTCAGACTCAATGATTATAGTGATTTTTTTTTTTTTGCCGGTTTTTGGCTGGGGCTGGGTTTGAACCTGCCACTTCTGGTATATGGGGCTGGCACCCTACTCCTTTGAGCTTCAGGCGCCACCTGATTATAGTGAATTTTATCTGTTTTTATGAATGTTATGACATCAAATATTGTTCCTTCTAACTATATATTTTTGTGCACCTTTTAACCATCACTTTATCACACCTTCTCACCCTCTATTAATCATCATTCTACTCTGTATCTCCATGAGGTCAGTTGTTTTTAATATCTTGCTTCCATATGTGGGTGAGAACATGCATGGTTTTCCTTTCTGTGCTTTGCTTATTTCACTTAACACAATGTTCTCCAGTTCCATAAATACAGTTGCAAATGGCAGGATTTCATTTTATTGCATGTGTGTGTCTATACAATATTCCACTGTGTATATATATCAAAATTACTTTATCCATTCATCCACTGATGGACATGTAGGTTGATTCAATATCTTAGCTATTGTAAATAAGACTGCAAATTGACTATAATGAATAGAAAGTTAAGGTATACTTTAAAATTATCCAGAAGGAATAAAATAATCTTACCATGAGGACATATGTACTAGAATGTTCATCACAGCTCAATTTGCACTCCCCAAGACATGGAATCAACCCAAGTGCCCGTCAACTCATGAATAGATAAATAAATTGTGGTATACGTATACTATGGAATACTATTCAGCCATAAATGATGGAGACCTTACATCTTTTATATTAACATGGATGGATTTGAAGAACGTTTCTCTTAGTAAAATATCACAAGACTGGAAAAGCAATTATCCAGTGCATGAAATACTAATATGAAACCAATAGATAAAAAAACTAGACATCCTCATGAGAGAAAAACACAATTAAATTCAAGGATGGGAAGGCAGAGGAAGATCAGTAAGTTCTCAACTAATGGGCACAATGTAGAGGTACGCAGCACAACACCCTGGGTGAAGGGCTCAACTACAACTTGAACTTGACCTAACAAATGCAAAAATGTAATCAATCATTTGTGCTCTCATATTAATATGAAATAAAAATAAAATTATATAAAGTAAAATAACTAAATGAGTTGAATTGGAATAACACAAATATTAAATGCCTGAGGTGATGGATACCCCATTTACTGTTATTTGATTAATTTGGATTGTGTTCCTATATCAAAACATCACATGTACCCTATAAACACATATAACTAATATGTATCAATAATAATTAAAAATTAAAAAGAAAAACAAAAACAAAAAACAATTAAAAACCTCAATGAAATCTTATAAAGCCATCCAAATGGAAAAGTAGAAAATTGACAATAACTTTTATTTGTCCTTATGTTCCTCCATGATTTTCGCCTCTTGCCATACCAGCCAATGTAAATACTCTCTTGAATATTGTATTGACCAATCTTGGATTTTTACTTTAATGTGTAATATTTCATATAATAATTAGTTTTACAAGCTCTTCAAACAACCTACTTTTTATTATATTTGGAATTTGAGTAACTATATAATTTAATTCAGGATAATTAATATCGTTACGTTGATAAGTTACCTGTCTTCATTTATTTGGATTATCTTTAATGTCCTTCAATAAAACCTTGTAATTTCTTCTGCAGATCTTGTACATCTCCTTAGATTTACCTTTTCAGCATTTTATAGTTTTGTTACGAATACAAACTCTATCTGAACTTTAAGTGTGTTTTGCTAATAATTTACGAGTAGTGGTTACAAATTCACTTGACTTTTGTAGTGGATTGTATATCCAGCTATACATTAAATTATGCAGTTATTTTTAATATATTACCAGTAGAGTATTTTTTATTTTTAAAGAATCAGTATATTATCTGAAAATAATGACAAATACAGTTTTTCCTTTCTAATCCTTATTTATTCAGTTTATTTTTCTTGTTATCCTTTACAGAATCTCCTATACAATGTGAATAGAAGTATGTCCTTTGTCCTGTTCTTCATTTTAAAGGTAACACTTCTAATATTATTCACTAAGGATGATATTTCTTGATATCCTTTATCAGGTTTTTTAGATATCTTTCATACATTTAAGAAAGTTATATTCTATTCTAGTTTGCTAAAAGTTTTTATCATAAATGGGTGTGTAGTATTATAAATCTAACGATTTTTATACACTGTGGAAATTATTTCGAATTTATATAATGATATTAATGAGATAAATTGGTCTGTTTTAATTTTTCATATTGCCATTCTCTGTTTTTAAATCAATATTATAGTGAAATCATAAAATGAGATAGGAAATGGTCATTTTATATTTTCTGAAAGAGTATGAAAACAGTCTATTACTAAAATTTGGTAAAATTCATTCATAAATCTATCTGAACTTGATCTCTTCTTTTTAGAAAAGTGTTCAACTGCTACTTGAATGTCCTTAATCATTATACCACAACTCAAGCTTTCTATTTCTTCTTGAATATATATTGGTCAGATATATTTTTCTGATAATTTATCCATTTAATTAAAGTTTTAAAATCATTACCTTAATGTTGTGACTATTATCCTCTTATTGTCTTTTCTTAAAGTAATTCTTAATTGGTAATTTATATCACTTTTTATTCTTGATATAATTTAATTGCACCATTCTTCTTTTTTTTCAATCATGTGAGAGGACTGGCTAGCTAATTAATCTTTTTGAAGAAATAATGTTTGATTTTCTTGTTCTTTATTACATTTTTATTAATAATTGATGTAATACTTTGTTGTACGCTAAACTTTGTAGATAATATATCATGAAGCTTTGAATTTTAATGTATTTGTAAGGGTATTTTTAGCAGACAATCAAATTTCTGGCATATTTTCTTGAACTTTTGGAGGTTTGATATTATGATTTGTGTGACTGTAGTCTTTATTCCTATGATACTCCTATTTATGGTTTCAGTGGAAAGTCTGTTCTCATTACCAGAGCATTCTAATTTGATAGAACTCAGGTAATAAATTGTATTCCTTCCGTGGTGGATAACAATAGAATCTTGTACCCTCGCTTTTTAAAGGTTTTATCTTTCTTCTCTTTTTTAATCTTTTTTTTCATTTGATCTACTTGGAATCTTTCCCAAACATGTGCAGTCAGAAGTAGACTAAGAACTTGACAAATTTTACAGGCAGATTTTGGTACTCTCCTTTTTGTATTTCTTTTTTTTTAACTAGGATTTTTATCACAGTTTGAAACCATGCTGGCAATCCTAAACTCTGTCTTTTACTCCACAGGCAGTTAAGACTGTGGCTTTTTGCTTGATTTCTAACTGCCATACACAAAAGGTGAGGAGTGTTCTTGGCGAAAAGCCAGGGGAACATTGATCTTACTCAGTGATTGCCATTTTTCAAATGTCAAATTCTCCCTAGATTCTGTCTTCCTTTTGTTGCTTTAGAATGACTTGTAATAGTCATTTTTGCTTATTTGCCATTGTAAAAGTTACATTCATAGTTAATAGTTTTATCTGTAGAATTATTTGATACAAGCTATTCTTCCATTCCCCTATGGCTCATTTTAATAGGATCTTTGTGTGAAACCTCTTATATTTTAATGAATTTTTTTCTCTATCTTTTCCTAGATTTTCTTAACTATAGTAATTTTTTTAAGTATTCAGCATTAAAGTTCTAATATATGGATCATCTGTGGGCTTGCTTCTTTTTCTAAAATTTTATTTTTAATTAGTAACTCATTTTTGGCACACTCAGTAATTTTTTAATGACTGCTGGACAATGTGTGTAAAACTTTTTGAAACTTGATTGATTATATTTTATTCTTTCAGAGTTTACCCATTCTTATTCAAGGTAGATTCTCATTTTACTACCTTTTTTTTCATATTTTTTAGTATACTTTCTTGTCTTTGCTATACATGAGCATTAGAATTACTTTATCAAGGCTTTTTCAACTCCCCACAATCCCTTTGAAAATTTGAATAGTATGTAATATAAAATGTCTGTGATATTAGGTTCTTCTTTCCAAGAAAATCATGTATGTCAATTGAGCCAATTAATTTTATTTCTCCCAGTAAACTAGACTTTATTTAAATTAGACTAGTCTATTATTATTCTAATCAATCTTCAGAATTTACTATTTTTGTATTTTTTTGTATAGGTTAATTCATGTATTGTTAAATAATAGTTGTGTGTACTAGCACTAATTTTGGTCCACACTTTGATAGGAATGCTGTTAATGTTCTGGTACATGAAATAGGTTTTGTCTCTTGTGGCAAATGTTATATACTAGTTATATCTACTGGAGTGCTGAATTTAGAAAGGTTTTGAGGTCTGTTGCAACTCAGCTGTGAACAGAATTTTTATAGTTGAATTTCACCACTTCGATGAATGAGGAATAGGAAATGCCAGCACATATGTTCTACTTTTACATACCTGCCCTTCTATTTTACTACTGTGAGAAATAGCTACTAATTTTACTTGTACATTCTTAAGAGGTTAAAGAGGTTTCCTCCAAATTTAATTTTACTAACAATGTATTTTTATGAGAAACTGGTGCTGAAGCTTATAAAATTCCCTTTAGCAAACACCAAGATTTATATGGTTCTTTATTAAAATAAAATAATGTCAGGAATGTGTTAAAGATTTCCTAATTTTAACTCATCTACAATTCTGTGACAAAATAAATTTAGCTATCACGTATGTTTTTTTATTTGTTTATGGCTAGACTGACTTTTTAGATAATTGGGATTTATCAGGATTTTTATTCTTTTTATCACAATGTATTAAGACACACTAGCATGCTAATAATAGTTTTAAGTTTTCTATCTTTTTGTCTAACTTTCTGGTACATTTTAATAAGATATCTCTATTTTAGGGTTTGAAATAGCCTGCATTATACCCGTGGAGTCTAGTGGCAACTTGGAGGTTATTTTTTGAGAAACTTTGTAGTTTCTTTCATGGCTGTTAGTAATTTTATACTTTTTCTTTAGTTAACGTGGTCATATATATTTTCCAATAAAATAATCAGTTATTTTTATTAAAATGGAGTTAAATATTTTTATTATTCTCTAATTTCATTAATTAACATTGATATTCTTCATGATTACACACAGATATAGTTTTTTTTTAATTCACTTTGAACTAGATGGGTTTAGTGAATAACAATTATATTCTGTCATAAATATCCCAATCTTAAGCCTTCTTCTATAGAAATAATGAATTTCAACTATTTCAGGTATCACTTTTTTATTTTTATTTTTTTTGTTTCAAAATAATATGAGGGTACAACTTTTTGGTTACATTGTTCTCTCTTCCAGGGTAAAGTTCCATTGGTAGAAGAGGCCCTCACCCAGGGGGCATGTGCATATTAGGTACATATGATTATGGGATATCATATTAGGTGCAGTTTGATTTTCATGTGCATATTAGGTGAGATTCTGCCTCATGCCTCCCTCCTTCTGCCACACATGGTCCTCCCTCCCCTCTTCCACTTCTCTCTACCACCCAACTGGACTGTATTAGTCTTTTATTGTTCTTATGAGTATATAATTGTTTATATATTGATTTCATTTTAATATGAAGTACATTGGATATTTATTTTCGATTCTTGTGATTCTTTACTAAGAAGAATGTATTCAACTCCATCCAAGTAAATGTGAAAGATGTAAAGTCTCCATCTTTTTTAATGACTAAATAATATTCCATGGTATACATATACCACAGTTTGTTGATCCACTCATGGTTTGATGGGCACTTAGTTTGCTTCCATGACTTGGCAATTATGAATTGAGCTGCAGTAAACATTCTAGTCTAAATGTCTTTGTGGTAAAATTATGGTTAGATACCTAATAATGGGATTCAGGGTCAAATGGAACATCTACTTTTAGATCTTTGAGGATTCTCCATACTTCTCTCCAAAATGGCTGTATTTGCAATCCCACCAGCAGTGTAGAAGTGTTCTCTTCTCTCCACATCCATGTCAGCATCTGGTGTTTTGGGACTTTGTGATGTAGGCTAATCTTGCTGGGGTTAGTTGATATCTTAGAGTACTTTTGATTTTCATTTCTTTGATTAATAAAGAAAGATGATGAGCATTCTTTTTCTTCTGTTGTTTGACCATTCATCTGTCATCCTTGGAAATGTTTCTGTTCAAATCTCTTGCCCACTTATAGAGAGGATTGTTTGCACTTTTCTTATTGTTTAATTTGAGTTCTCTGTGGATTCTAGTTATCAGGCCTTTGCCAGATTCATAACATGCAAAAATCTCCCATTCTGAAGGCTGTCTGCTTCCTTTGTGGTACTCTTAGCTATGCAAAAGCTTTTCAGCTTAATCAAGCACCAATTATTTATTTTTGGTGTTGCTGAAATGGCTGAGGGGGGTCTTCCTCATAAAGTTTTTCCAAGGCCAATATTTTCAAGTATTTTCCCCACATTCTTTTCTAGAATTTATAGTTTCATGTCTTAAATTTAAATCTTTTATCCAACAAGAATCAATTTTGTCAATGGTGACAGGTGCAGGTCCAGTTTCAGTTTTCTACATGTGGATAACCAGCTTTACCAGCACCATTTGTTAAATAAGGATTCTTTTCCCCATTGCATGTTTTTGTTAGGCTTATCAAATATTAAATGACAATATGTGGCTGGGTCCATCTCTAGATTTTCTATCCTATTTCATACATGTATATCTCTATTTTTGTGCCTGTACCATGCTGTTTTGATCATGATAGCCTTGTAATATAACCTGAAATCTGGCAATGTCATGCCTCCAGACTTATTTTTATTTCTAATTACTGTATTTGCTATTCATTTTTTTAATTTAATGTAAATCAAAGTGCTATTATTTTCAAGATCTTTAAAGTATGATATTGATGCTTTGATGGGGATTACATTGAATCTATAGATTGCTTTGTGTAGTGTGGACATTTTAACAAAGTTGATTCTTTCCAGCCATGAGGATGGTAAAGTCTTCCATTTGTGGACATCTTCTGCTATTTCCTTTCTAAAAGTTTCATATTTCTCTTTATAGAGATCTTTCATATAATTTCTTAGACATATTCCTAGGATATACCACAATTTGATGATTCACTCATGGGTTGATGGGCATTTATGTTGCTTCGATGACTTGGCAATTATGAATTAAACTGTAATAAATATTCTGTAATGTGTCTCTTTTGGTATTAATATTACCACTACATTTAAAAGTATTAATATGTTTACATTTTTTTCTTCCTTTTTTTTCTTTTTTTGAGACAGAGTCTCACTTTGTTTGTCTCAGTAGAGTACCATGGTGTCATAGCTCACAGCAATCTCAAACTCTTGAGATTAAGCAATTCGCTTGCTTCAGACTCCCAAGTAGCTGGAACTATAGGTATCCACCACAACAGCTTGCTTTTGTTTTGGTTTGGTTTTTTCTTAGATATGCGGTCTCATTCTGTCTCAGGCTGGTCTCAAACTTATTAGCTCAAGCAATCCACCCACCTTGGCCTCCCAGAATGCTAGGATTATAAGCATGAGCCACCATACCTGGCCCCGTACATTTTTTTTTCATTTCATAATTTTGAAAGTTATATATATATTCCCCAGTTTGGGCATAGAAACATTTAACTCCATAATACAGTTTCAACTTTGTCTTCTTCCATTTTCCAAACATAATTTTGAGTAAAATTTTAGTGTTTCTTATAACTATGTTATATCAATAAATGCTAAACCAATTAGTGTGCTATGAATTTTTCTTCTGTATATGACTTTTGAGTTTTCATGAGGTTAATAATTGTCTTGTTTCCTCATTAGTGAATTTTTATTAATTATCCCAATAGTATATGAAATGCCCATCAAAATTATCTTCTAAACAATCAAATATATTGTTTAATCCAATGTTTCTAATTTTTCCTGGAGATGTTTATTCCTTTTAAGTCCTCCACTCTTCTATCCCATTGCACAAAGATTGTACTCTGATTGTATCCAAGATTTGTCATTCTAGCAGTACTTTCTTTCATCCCATATGTTCCACCTCAAGTTTTCTGAATTCTATGCCTATCCTGTTGCTAGTTTATTATGTGATTTTGTCAGAGCATTTTAATAGTTGCCTTCTGTGAAGGAATATATAGAAGGTAAAGTTTTGAGCCACTGCATATTTGAAAATCTCCTTACATTATGCTGAATCTTTAACTAGAGGAATGATATTCTCTCCACGTTTTCAAGGTATATTTTCATTTTTAGGTGCCTCCCATTTGTTTTTTTTTTTAGGATCACCACTTTTATTTCAGCAATCTGAAATTTCAGAATATTGTGATTTGGTATAAGGCTTTTCCCATTCATTTTGTTAATACTCTATTATTCATTTCCTTTAGAAGACTACACCCTTTTAAACGTGAAATATTTGATGATTTTCTCTTTTTTAAATTTCATATAATTCTACTAACAAGATAGTGTACTTCCTATATTAATCCTTCAAATTGAAAATGTCCCATCTCTCCCATTGTCCAACTTTAATTGTTTTGTTGTCATTCATTTTTAAATACTTAGGAAATTTCCTTAATTTTAACTTAACAATATTTATACATTTTAAATTGTGAACTTATTTTTAAATTCTAAGAAGTCCAAAAAGGCTTTCTTTTTCTATGATTCTTCCTTTTTTCTACATCTTGATCTTATTTCAAAGATAAAATATATTTTCTAAAGATATTAATTATTGACTTTTCTAAAGTTTTGCTTCCTCTCTTGTTTTCTCTTCTCTAGTTTTTTGGTTTGGGGGAGGTGGGTAAGGTATTTCACATAGGAGAATATCTTGAATGCCTCATTTAATTGTCTTTCATTGTCAGTTTACATTTAGGAGTGAAACTTCAAAGAATTTCTTGATATCCCCGTGTGTGTCAACAGTGATTTTCAAACAGCAAACTTCATTGTACAATTATTGTACAGTAATCCAGCTCTTCAGTTGGGAGAACTCACAAATGTCTGTTTCTGAAGTATTTTCAATTTTCTATAGATAAATTATATCATTACCTCCTTTACATATATTGTCCCGGCTGCTAAAATTCTGGAAGCAAGTTGACAAAGTAACCATGAAATTCCCAATGTTCAATATGTATATTCATTTAATATTGCTTATAGACCTTTGTATTTCACCCCATCCTCTCCTGTGGCTGATCATGCATATACACAAAGTACTTTTCTTATATGTCATGGTGTTGTTTTGGTTTTTCATTTATTATTTGTAATGTTATTCTATGTAAAAAAGAATTAAAATATAAAATTTTTAGCATAAATTCTACAGCTCATCTTTACTTTTTGAAATCCCTGTTATAAATGCAAATATAGTGTTCTATAGCACAGTAGAATGACAACAGTTAGTAATATTGTATTATATAGTTCCTAATAGCTCAATTATTTACACAATAATTATATATATAAAATTTTTGTGCAAACTTTAAAAATTTAGAAATGAAAAACAAAAACAAAATGTAAATATAAGAACATTTAGATCGTATGTGAATGCACTAAAATTATAGAATGGGTATTTGTTTGAATACTGATTTCATTCTTACCATAATAGTGGAAATGCTGGCCAAAATAGAACAAATTATATTTGTTTTAATTTTTGATCTATAAACATTCTACAGACACTGTCTGACTATGTCTTATTGATAATCAGGAAGAATTCAGTACAAAAGAATAACGGGTTGCTTTATTTTTTTCTTTTCATTCTATTTTGTTATCTACAGTACATTTGTTACTTCCCTATATTAGCCAAACACATTGAAGATAAATATGGTAGGATTCTTTGATTGTTCACGATTCTTAGAATGCCATTACTTTTTCTGCATAAGTTCTGGTTCAAACTGAAATAATGTCCTATAAAGGCTGTCATTTCCCTTGTTTATATAGTCACAAGTATAACACACTTACCTTATACTCAGTTGGAGTCTTGCTGAACTGTCACTTCTGTGATCAGATGGTCACAGTGCTACAGGCAAATGAGCAGAGGACACATATATTGTATATATCTCCTCTCTTCATTACTATGTGCCCTTGTCTCATGGGATTTTATTTATAAAACTCAAGTTTAAAGGTATAATTAAAGGCATCAAGACAATTGCAAAAGCTTTAAACCAAAGATTTGGCTCACAGGGCCCCATGTGTAACTATACAGGTCACATAGCCATAAAGCTAGCCATCATTGCATTTTTTTTTCAAGTTAGTGACTCATAGAATTATTTTTGTTTTCTAATTAATCAGTGTCTACTTTTCTTATTATCATTTTATTCCTCCTACTTCATTCACACTGCTTGCTGTAGTCTTTCTAACTTCTTCAGTTGAAGGTCCAGTTCAATTATTTTTATTCTTGTTTAACAAAAACATGTTTGAGTCTATAGAATTTATTTGAGTACATTAGCCACACACCATGCATTATTATGTATAATAGTCTAATTGTTGTTATTTTTCCTAATATGCTATGGTTTTGATTTACCTGAGAGTTACTTAGCAGAATAACTTTTAATTCCTATAATGATGTATTTTATCTTACAAACATAGACTTTTTAGAAAACATTACATAATTCATTTATTTTAATAAATTTAGATCCAAATCTGTTGTATATTAAATTGTGTCCCCCCAAAATATATATCAAAATATTAATTCCTGTGAATGTGACCTTATTTGGAAACAGAGTTTTTGCAGAAGCAATCAAACTAAGACGAGGTCATACTAGATTAGGATGGGCTCTTATCCAGTGACTGATATGTTTATAAAGTAAAGGGAAGGGATATTTGGACACTGATATGCAGGAAAGAAGGCCATAGGAAGATGAAGGCAAACATTGAAGTTATGCTACCACTAGTTACCACTAACTAAAGATTGCCAAGGATTGCTAGCAAGCACGAGAAATTAGCAAAGGCAAAGAAGGTAACTTCCCAAGGGCCTTAACAGGGAGTACGGCCTACCAACAACTTGATTTCAGACAGCTAGCCTCTAGACCTATGAGAATATTGATGTCTTTCAGTGAAAGCCGTGTATTTGTACTAATTTGTTACATCAGCACTGGGAAACTAATATAGATTTTGATACCAAGAAATAGAATGTTTCTGTAACACATATTTAAAAATGTGAAAGTGGCTTTGGATTTGGGTAAGGAGTAAAGGCTAGAAAAAAAAATTAGGCACATGACAGAAAAGCCTGTTTTGGGAACTATAGAGGTTATATTGCTTCTGGTAAGTTCTCAGATGGAGTTGAGAAACAGGTTATTTGACCATGAGGGAAAGGTGATCCTTGCTATAAAAAAGCAGAAAAGTTAACTGAATTGTCAGCCCATATATTGCTCCAAGATACTGATTTCATTTTATGGATGTATATGTAGGAGCAAGTATTATGATAAATCTATTTTTACTTTTTTAAGAACCCACATACTGTTTCCAATAATTTTTCTACTAATTTACATCCCCATCAACAGTATATAAGGACTCCCTTTCCTCCAGACCCTTGTCAGCACTTGTTATCTCTTGTATAATATCTATCACATAAAGGATTGAGGGTGAAATTTCATTGTGGTGGTGATTTGCATTTGCCTGATAATTATTGATGTTGGGAAACTTTTCATTTACCTGATGGTCATTTGGATGTCTTATTTGAAAATGTATATTCAAATCATTTGCCTATTTTTTAAATTGTATTTTAGATTAATGTGAGGGTACATATGATTAGGTTACATTCTTTGCACTTGTAAGGTAAAGTCTGAGTTGCACTAGTGTGCCATATACCCGTGCATTGTACTGTTAAGGTAAAATGTACCACTCATCCCTCTCCTCTTCTTGACTTTAATATTGTTTTTCTCTTGTGTGGGCCTGTATTTATTGATCTGCTAGTTTCAACATAGTATTGAGTACTTAGGATGCTTGCTCTTCCACTATTGTGATACTTTACTTAGGGAAATGTTCTACAAATCCATGCAGGTAAATATAAAAGAAGCAAAATTCTCCATCTTTTTATGGCTAAATAATATTCCATGACACACATATACCACAGTTTATTAATCCATTCTTGAGTTGATGGGCATTTGGGTTGTGTCCACTTCTTCTCAATTGTTAATTCAACTACTATACATTTGAGTGCAAATGTACTTATGATAAAATGATTATTTTTCTTCTGGGTAGATACCTAGTAATGGTATTATGGGATCAAATGCAAGGTCTCCTTCTAGCTATTTGAGGCTATAATCTTCTTTCTGTAGTCATACTTACATTGTAATATGGCAATGAATTTGAGACAAACCCACCATTTCTGCTTTATCCACATTGCAGAGAGCTAGTTTAATATATTATGTTGTCATATTCAAGCTAATTGAATCTTGATTGGCTTGTTCTTGAATGATTTTATCTTTGCATATACATATATCTAAAGGGTTCCTGAACATTTCTAAAACCACACTTACATTATATTGGAGATTAATCTCCTGCTCCACTGTGGAAATACTTAAATTTCAGGTTAAATACTATAAGTATTTAGATATCAGGGGCTACTCGGCAGAGTAATGCTACTCAATGAAACACTTTGGAAACAGATTTTATTATTATTGTACATAATGGCTAGTATGTGGAAAGCAATATTTCAGGTGGAAAATGTCACTAATAGCCATGGGGTTAATCCAGGGGACCAGTGAGTTGGAATGTTATAGCTATCAAAGTATTAGAGTTTAAGTCCATGACTTTCTATAATGGAAGGAAAAATTAGAGGACAGAAGAGAAAGAAAGTAAACACGGTACAGGGTAAGAAAACTACTTCTGAGGTGTATGAATTACATGAAGTATCAAGGTTTGGGCTCGACATATTTTTAATAGGATTGTCCATTAAAACAAACCCAGACTTAAATAAGGAGAAGCTTTATTGAGAAGAAAGACTATTGCAATAAGGAGAATGCTCTGATGTTAGAAACCTGCAAGTGTCTCAAAATCAAACAGTAAAGGATTTTTCTTTGTAGGGAGGGGTAAGCAGTGAGTATGGTGAAGTCTGGCAAAGGAAAGAAAATGATCAGAAGGATCTGACAGGAAGTGTGTCCTACTGTGTTCAACTGATACCAGGATAAGGCAATAAGGGATGTTTTGAGCCTGTTAATATTTTCTCAAACTTGAGAGCAATGACAGTTCAGGAGTCATAAAATACAAGCCTGGTTAAAGTTTGATTGAGATAAAGGAGACAGTAAGAATTTTGCAATTGTGAATACTTGGTCAAGAGCCAATGATATATAGTAATGCTCTGTGAGTATAGGCATTGCAAAGGACAATAAATGGCCTTTTGTTGGGTATGCTATAAAATAAATTATTTAATTTTAATCTGATGAGAGTTTGATGTAGGCAACCTACAAATATTTATTCTAATTTGAAGTACAATTTGTTTATATGACTCAGTGAAGGTTAATACTTCTATAGAAAAACAAAGAATTTGGTTTAGCATACATTTCTGGACAATAAGATTAGCTACATCATCTAGTCATTTTCTATATTAACTTTCAACGAATTTTACTCAAATCCTTTAAAGGAAGCATTGCAATCAAAATTTTGTAGATATTTGTAAATGAATTATTCAGGATTAAGTATTTTAGAATATCTTATTATTTCAGACTGAACAGAATTGCTGTGTTCAGTATATATACTTCTTCCCCGGAAAAATGCAATAATAGTACAAAATGAATGTGCAGTATTAACATTTAGATAGGTATCATGGGAAAAGCAAAGCTTAAACTTTACCTAGCGTGGAGAAAAAAGAGGAAACTTTTTGGTTAAATCTTATCAGGCTCACCACTACTCCATCAATTCAAAGTCATTTTGGGAAGTGATGTAGCTTTTCAAGCTCTCATGAAAAGACTTCCTGATTTGTAAAGGAGGCAAATTTATTTATGTAAATTGACTATTTGGCAGTACTTCTGCTTCTTTTAGTGTTGCCTAGTCCCACCTCTGATAAGACAGATCTAATTTCACTTCCATTAAAATGCAATGAAAGCACCTTTATGAATTTAATAATTTCTTCCTTGAGTTTGATAGAGCATTAAAGTTGTTAGCTTGAAATGTTGTTAATAAATATTGCTTTTTAAAATTAAAGTAGACCATGAAACACCTAGCTGGCTAAGTTATTTTTTCTATACTTATGAAAAAAAATGATTAGTAAAAGAAATAGTAATTTTCCCTGGGGCTTGTTTAATTGGACCCTCTTGCTTATTTCTTTGCCAAATTACTTTAAGCCTAACCTTTTCCATGTAATTTAAATGTTGCAGTACTTTGTTTTGCATAGCTTATTCATCATGAAGCAAATATAGATTTAAGCCTCATAACGTAATGGAAAGAGAAAACTGCCATTATGCGTTTTTCTTCCAAATTTTTCCTTCAGAAAACTCTCTTAAAATTTTATTTTTGCTCATATTTTATACTTTTATATGAACTATCTAGGTAATTATGATTGTTCCTGATAATTTAACATGCCTCCTGGATCCATAGCCTTTCCTGATGAAGTAGCACATAGCTGAGGTTCTGCAAACTGACTACTTGGCAGTACTGCTGCTTCTTTAAGTGTTGCCTCGTCCCACCTCTGGATTAGACAGATCTAATTTCATTTCCATTAAAATGCAATGAAAGCACATTTATGAATTTAATAATTTCTTACTTGAGTTTGATGGAGCAAACAAAATGAGTAAACAATCACTTGCTTTTTAACAAAAACAATAATGGGAAAATGTGCATGAAAATTTTAAACAAAGAAATACAAATGGCTTTTAAAGATTATAAAAATAACTTGCAGCAGAGCTGATTCCTGCCTAATTTAAGTCTCTGACTCCAGCTTTTCCCTCAAAATGTTTATCTTTTTATCACATAGAAATCAGTTGATTGAACTAATAGTTTAGATAAGACCAAAAACTTTGATATCAAGAGTCATATTTATTGAGGAAAAACACAGAGAAAATCTACATACAAACCAGAAAGTGTTGGCTGTGTGGATGCCAAGGGCTGAAACAATCTGGTTACAATTTAGTTTCTTAAGCATAATTAAATGAATGCCGAATTTACCAACTCTAAATTTCCATAACAGAGTATTGCCGTAACAGTCAATTTTAGTCCATGCTTTATAAATTAGTGTGTAAAAATGTATGCATTGGAGTGTAAAATACCAGTATT
Organism: Galagoides demidoff; assembly: GCA_963574575.1. Taxonomy (NCBI): domain Eukaryota; kingdom Metazoa; phylum Chordata; class Mammalia; order Primates; family Galagidae; genus Galagoides; species Galagoides demidoff. Next base: position 34,802 of record CAUYQV010118960.1, read on the forward strand.
GTCGACAAAACTGAATACTTTAATATGACTGGAACTTTGGGCGTAATCAAAATATTTTTTATGTATTAACCTGTATGTATTTACTTTTACTTTTATTAGTTTTTATATTTATTTTAAAATTTGAAATGTTATTATTACCTATTTGCAAATATAATCTAAATTTACTATGCTATTTTAAATTCCTATCATTTTTGTCAGCAAACTTGGGTAGTGATTTGTCTGTGGAATGGAAATCCATTTTAGCAGAAATATGTTGTAATTTTGATTACAAACATAATATAAAATATTATAAATTCAATGCCTATGAAAATATTAAAACATACTTGCATATATATATTTAAATGTTCACTAAATTAAGAAAGAATAAAATATTATTAATTTAATAGAACTATCAAAACAGTAAACCTAGAACAAAAATTTATATATGATAAAATATCAATAATTTATCCAAAATCAAGATAGCAACGTTCTGTTGTTTATTGTTTTACTGGAATATCTAACTATTGCATTAAGACAAAAAGAATGAGATACAAATATTGAAAAGATACAAAACTGAGAATGATTTGCTGTGATTTCATTAATCGGATTGTCAAAATTTGCTACTACATTGGAAAGAATTTTTAGATATTACAGTCAGTAATATCTAAGTAAAATATTGTAATTAGAAAAATATGTATATGAAAATAGATTCACAACTATAATTTCATTTTAGAATAAACTTAACCAGAAATTTGTACACCCTATACAAAGAAAGCTATAAAATGTCATGATATACATAAAATAAGTTCCAAATAGAAAGATGAAACATGAGTTTATGCAAATTTTGAAAATTTTTATATAACTTTATAATTTGTCTTTTTCATTATCTTTCATCACTCTTATGTAATTTCTTACAGTTAGACATTATGTCTATGGGATTGAACCCGTATGTCATGCATGTTATTTATTCAAGATTGCTTTCAAGACATTCTATTGTTTTTTATTTGTTTAATTTTACACTACTATGAGGGTACAAAAGATTCAGTTATAATGTTTTCATTTCTTAGGTAAGGTCCCTTTTATAGTTGTGTCCCGCACTCAGGACTTGTGCCATATACACTCACATTGTGCCCAGTAGGCAAGAGCACACCAATCTCCTTCCCTCCTCTTAACTCCCCTTTCCATCTTACCCCCCACCTCTTTGAATTAAATTGAGTTTTTCTCTTATATGCGATTGTATTTGATCATCTCCCTGCTTCAAATTATTGAAGTATTGAATACATAGGGTTCCTGATTTTCCATTCCTGTGATACTTTACAAAGGGGGATGTTCTTCAACTCCATCCAAGTTAATACAAAAAATGTAAAGTCTCCATTTTTTATGGCTGAATATTAGTCCATGGTGGATATGTACACCACAGTGTATTAATCCATTCATGTGTTGATGGGTACTTGGATTGATTCCACATATTTTTTTCTTTTTTTTTTTTTTTTTGTGGAGAAGACAGGGATTTATTCCTCCCTGCCTCCCCCTGATTCCACATCTTGGCAATTATAAATGTAGCTGCAATAAACAATCTATGTTTGTGGCAAATGTTCTTATGATAAAATGATTTTTTTTCTTATGGCTAGATACCTGGTAATGAGATTGTAGACCAAATAGAAGGTCTATTTTGAGTTCTTTGAGGATTCTCCATACTTCTTTCAGAAAAGGCTGCATTAGATTGCAATCCCACCAACAATGTAAAAGTGTTCCCTTCTCTCCACATCTGTGCCAACATCGACAACTTTGGGACATTGTGATGTTGGCTGGTCTCACTGAAGTTAGGTAATAAGTCAAGGTGGTTTTGATTTGCATTCTTCTGATGACTAAGGACAATGAGCATTTTTTTATATATATTTGTTGGCCATTTGTCTGTCTTCAGAGGTTCTACTTATGTCTGCTCCCCAGTTTGTTCTTTTGTTGTTGATTAATTTGAATTCTCTGCAGCTTCTTGTTATCAACCCTTTCTCAGATTCATGACATGCAAGTATCTTTTTCCATTCTGAAGGTTGTCATTTTGCTCTAATTGGTTTTGTCTTTAGCTGTGAAGAAATTTTTTAGCTTAAGTCCCATGTATATACTTTTGTTGTTATTGTGATTTCCAGTGGACTTTTCTTGATAAAATCTTTCCCCAGGCCTGCATCATCAAGAGTTTTCCTCATGATTTCTTCTAGGACTTCTGTCATTTCCTGTCTGAGGTTTAAATATTTTACCCTTCATGAGTCAATTTTTATAAGTTTGGATAGATGCAGGTCCAACTTCAATCTTTTGCATGTGGTTAACCACTTCTCCCAGCAGCATTTAATGAATAGGAATTCTTTTTTCCAGTGTATGTTTTTGTTTGGTTTATCCAAGAGCACATGGTGATTACAGAGGGTTTTTAATTCTGTTCATAGATGTATGTCTCTATTTTGTGCCAATACCATGGTGTTTTGATCATTGTAAAATTGTAGTATAACCAGAAGTTTTGTAGAGTGATGTCTCCAGATTTTATTTTATTATGAAGGATTGCCTTGGCTATAGTATTTTTTTTCTGGTTCCATATAAAAGAAAGAACATTATTTCAAGTTATTCAAAGGGTGCTTCTGGTATTTTAATAGGGATTGCATTAAATCTACAGCTTATTTTGGGTAGTAAAGACATTTTAACAATGTTTATTCTTCCACCTAAGAGCATGATATGTTCTTACATTTGTTAATGTCTTCTGCTATTTCTTGTCTCATGGTTACATAAATCTCTTTATAGAGGGCCTTCATGTTCTTTATTAGATATATTCCCAGGTATTTCATTTTCTTTGAAGCTATTGTAAAGGGTATTACATCCTTGATTTGATACTCACTTGATCATTACTGGTGAAGACTCATTTTATACCCCATGATGTTATTGATGTTATTTGTATTTCTCGATCACTTTCATAAGTCTTGTGGTTGAGTTCCACCATTTACCATGCTTCCATCTAATCTCCCCCTCCCATCCCCCTCCTCTTTCCTCCATTATCTTGGGCTATAGTTGTGGTTTATCTTTCTTGTGAAAGTGTGAGTGATTATAAATTGGTTTCATAATAGTACTGAGTACATTGGATACTTTTTCTTCCATTCTTGAGATACTTTACTAAGAAGAATATTTTCTAGCTCCATCCATGGAAACATAAAAGAGGTAAGGTCTCCATCTTTTTTAAGGCTGCATAATATTCTGTGGTATGCATATACACAATTTATTAATCCATTCATGGGTCCATTGGCACTTGGGCTGCTTCCATGACTTGAAAATTATGAATTGAGCTGAAATGAATAATATAATGTGAATATATTTGTTGTAAAGTGATTTTTGGTCTTTTGGATATACACCTAGTAGAGGAATTGCAGGGTCGAACTGCAGGTCTACTTTTAGATCCCTGAGTGTTCTCTAAACTACTTTCCAAATCAAATGTATTAGCTTGCATTTCCACCAGCAGTGCAGAAGGGTTCCCTTTTATCCACATTCATACCAACATCTGTAGTTTTGGGAATTTGTTATGTGAGCTACTCTTACTGGAGTTAGATTATATCTCAAAGTTGTTTTGGTTTGCATTTCTCTGATGATTAAAGATCATGAACATTTTTTCATGTGTCTGTAGGCCATGCACCTGTCTTTAGAGAAGTTCTGTTTAAGTCTCTTGCCCACAATGAAATGGGATCACTTATTCTTTTCTTATTAATAAGTTTGAGTTCTCTGTGGATTCTGGTTATCAAACTTTGGTCAGAAACATAACCTACAAATATCTTTTCCCATTCTGGGGGCTGTCTGATTCCCTTACGTACTATGTTCTTGGCTGTGCAGAAGCTTTTTGATTTAAGCATATCCCAGTAATGTATTTTTGGTGTTGCTTCAATTTCCCAGTGTGGGAGGTGCTCCTCATAAAGTATTCTCCCAGACCAATTTCTTCAAGAGTTTCTCCTACACTATCTCTAAGAATCTTTATAGTTTCATGTCTTAAGTTTAAATTTTTTATCCCATGAGAGTCAATTTTTGTTAATGGTGTAAAGTATGGGTCCAGTTTCAGTCTTCTACAAGTTGCCAGCCAGTTCACATAGCACCATTTATTAAATAGAGAATCTTTCCCCCAATTTATATTTTGATAGGCTAATCAAGATCAAATGATGATAAGTGCCTGGGTTCATCTCTTGGTTCTCTATTCTGATCCATATATCTACCTCTCAATTTATGTGGTAGTACAATGCTGTTTTGATCAGTATAGTTTTATAGTATAGTGTGAAATCTGGTAGTGTGATTACTCCTGACTTTTTTTTTCTGAGCAATGTCTTGGCTATTTGAGGTTTTCTCTGTTTTCATATAAAACAGAGTACTAAAGGAGTGAGTGTGTCAGAACCGTTGGTGATGCTTTGGAAGTTTTCATTAGTGATATCCTCCAATAGGACTTTCATACCTTTGAGTTGATCTTCTTTATCTGAAATATCTATAATTTGTATGTTTGTATGGTTCATGAAATTCCATAATTCTCCAGGAGACTGCTCAGATTCTATTCTCTTCTGCTTTTTTAAATATCTAAATTAGCTCAAGAATCTTATCCTCTAGCTCTGATATTCTTTCTTCTCCATGGTATAATCTGTTATTGTTACTTTCTACTGCATCTTCAAGTTCCATGATTGACTTCTTCAATTCTTTAAGCTCTGATATATCCTTTCTAATTTCATCATGTCTTTCATTAATTTCTTGAGTCATTTTTTTTTCCTTTTGGTTGTTATCCATTTTCCTTTCACTACCCCCATAATTTTTGCCATCCATACTCTAAATTATCTTTCTATCAGTTTCATCATATTTTTATAGGTTGGATCATCTGTGGTAGCTGCCTTCTATTCTAGTTTTCCATTTTGCCAATGTTTTTCTTTGTTGTTGTTGGTTCCTCCTCATAAATGTTTTCTTCTTGTTTACTTTGTTCCCCTTCTTTCTTTTCTTTCTTCTTTCACTTATTCCTTCTCCTTAATTTTCCATGGCTCTGTATTTGGTGTTGGAGTGGCCTTCTAGGTTCCTGGGGTCCTTTGTTGCATATCTCTCCTCTCAGAATGATGTTCCTGTGCTGTACAATACAGTAAGGGGTGGCTGTAATCTCCTCACCCTTACCTTCCTGAAAGTGACTTGTGAAGGGATTTATCTCATCTGCCATCTTCAGTGGGTTACAGAAGTCAAGAAGTCACACAATCTATAGTTGGTAAGATGAAGTCCCAGGACTGTTAATTTTAGTCCAGTCTAGTTCCAAAAAAGCTTCATAACCTGGAGAGCTGAGGATGCAAAATTTAATTGAAGTACTCTCCTTGGCTTCTGGAGAACTGAAGATTTTGGATCCTGGAGGAGGGACCCAAAATATGTAGCCACAGTTTCTCTCTATGTCACATCCTTGATATTGAGGTTTGAAGAATGACACCATGGATCATGAGAGTAAACAAAAGGACAGAGTTTATTGAATGATAAAGTAAAGGAGGGGGAGAGAAAGAGGTTTGGTAAGTCAAAGGGGAAACATGAGTGAGAAACTCAACTTAGTTTTATATTATAGTCATGCTTTGTTTTCTGGTGCTTTTTAAATAACAATTTTTAATTAAGCTTTTAATTTTGAGGTTATTGCAGATTCATGTGCAGCTGTGAGTCATAATACAAATCCAATGAACTTCTTGCCCAATTTTTCTCAATGATAAATCTTACAAAACGACAATGTAATAAATTCCACACCTGATATAATGTAATTGGTACCGTCATGATATAGACTACTTCCATTACTGCAAGGATCCCTCATGTTATTCTTACTTATTCACACTAAATTTTCCACCAACACAACCCCTAGTAACCATTAATCTCTTCTCCATTGCTGTAATTTTGTAATTTAAAGAGTTTAATATAAATGGAGTCATGCAGGATATATGTGGCTCTGTTCACTCAAAGTTGTTCTCTGGAAATTCATGCATGTTGTTGCATGTGTCATTAGCTTATTCCGTTTTATTAATAGGTAGTATTCCTTTGTATGGATATAACATAATTTATTTACTCATTTATCCATTGAAAGATTTCTGGGTTGTTTCCTGTTTGGGGAATATAAAAACATTATATACAGGTTTTTGTGTAAATATAAGTTTTAATTTCTCTTATAAGATCCTGGGAGTGCCATTTTTGAGGTCT